>SEYY01000227.1:21190-31190 GCA_009176605.1 Armadillidium nasatum
CAGATTTTCTAGCTGAAAAGGATTTGTCAGTAGAACCTCTGGGTCTTTAGGAGTAATCACTATCTCTGGAATCGGTACCTGTATACAATCGGTACTTTCTTCTTCGTCACCCGTTTCTGCATGAGCATCCACCCGAAAGGCTGCACAGAAATTTGCACAGTTATCTGTTGTAATGCAGACAACCTGAAGATAAATTTTTAATTTAGTAGTTTCCTTGTTAATTTTTAGATATACATTTTTTTCAGTATTACGTTATTTCATATTGATTTTTACTGACCTTATGCTGAATGCCAAATTGTTGATGGATATATATCGATATTGATATTTTTTTCAATAGTATCGAAAAAATATTGATGATATTTTTCAGTCGATATATTGATATTTTATCCTTAATGTCGAATCAACGAATTTTTTTTTTTTTTTTTTTTTTTTTTTTAATTCTAAATATTTTCAGCAGTTTTCTTTTTTCATAAAATAAAATTTAAGCAAAATGTGTCTACTTTTCAGGCGCGTCCAAATTGCATGATGGGGACATTTTGTCTGACCCAGGAGGAAGAAAGAAGGAGGTCAGATCATATAAGAGAAGAAGTAGAGGTCCATAGGCATATTATAGGGGAAAAACAATTTTCATAAAATATACTTATTGCGTATTTTACTTTTCAAATTAGATACTTATAAAAAGTAATGAAAGTATCCTATATATTACAGGACAATACTAGTTTTGATGTTAAGGTTAAATCTTTAATTAAATTTTAATTTAGAAATTAGAAATTTAAGTTTATATACGAAGATTTTCTACTTTATTCGAAGTTTTATTCCCTCTGTAAAATCACCTCCACTGCTAATTCAGGTCATTGATTAGTGTTTACTTTAAAAAAAAAATTATATATATATATATATATATATATATATATATATATATATATATATATATATATATATATATATATATATATATATATATATATATATATATATAATATATATATATATATTATATATATAATATATATATATATATATATATATATATATATATATATATATATATTATATTATATTATATATATTTCAAACCGATAGTATCGAGGGCAATTTGAAATTTTTAAAATTATCAATATTTTTTATATATCGGCATCCCTAGTTTAAGTTTTAACTTTTAATTACGTTGTACCTCATAAAAGTAATAAAATTTGGATGATTAAATAAGAAAGAAACTGAAATATAAGCCCAAAATTGTTTTTTACTTAAGAAAAATGACAAAGCGCAAATTTGTAAGCGCTAATTTCAAAAAACGTTGCAAATTTGCGCTTTTGCGCAAAAAAGTTGTTGAGTGCAAATTTTCGAAATTTAGCACAAATGATTTACTTAAAGCGCAAATTTTCGCTTTGCGCTCTCATTTGCGCTTATGCCCACCTCTGATATATATATATATATATATTATATATATATATATATATATATATATATATATATATATATATATATATATATATATATTATATATATATATATATATATATATATATAGAGAGAGAGAGAGAGAGAGATGAAATTTATGAAAATACTTTTTCATTTTAATTTATTCCCAAAGTTCCAAGTGGAAAAAAAGTATTAATTATCTACTGACGCTTAAAAGCATAGAGGAGTTTCCTTTAGAACAGACCATCCTCTTTGCTCTCCTGTACACTCTGACATAAAAGACCATGAACATACTTTCTC
This sequence comes from Armadillidium nasatum, assembly GCA_009176605.1. Lineage (NCBI taxonomy): Eukaryota > Metazoa > Arthropoda > Malacostraca > Isopoda > Armadillidiidae > Armadillidium > Armadillidium nasatum. Next base: position 22,913 of record SEYY01000227.1, read on the forward strand.
TTTTTCTTAATTATATTTCTCTGTTCTTCATCATGCATCTTCCCTTCTTAATCGTAGGATTTTGAAGTTTTATATACAAAAACTCATTGCCTATCTTTAAATGATCAAGTCTCTTCTATTGTCCTTTTCACCTCAATAATGAAGTCCTTTTTCCCAAAATAGTCCAACCTTTCTATTTTTATATTATTTCAATATTAATATTATAACTTTATTTTTTACTTTTTTTATTGCAATTAGTATTAATTTAAATATCTTATACATAGTTAAGGAATTTATATTTTGATTATATTTTAAAATAGATATTTGTAAAATTTAGTTTGTGCTGAAGACGGACAGAGATAATGTTCAAAATTTGTATGTGTATGCAAAACCTTTTAATTAGCCTTCTAATTAGATTAAGGTTCACTAGGAAAGAAGCTTTCAACTATTTTATATATATATATATATATATATTATATATATATATATATATATATATATATATATATATATATATATATATATATATATATATATATATATATATATATATATATGTGATGGAATACGCATTCGCATCCAATCAAAATTAACATTCCGCATCCGCACTTTCGAAAATTCAACATCCGCATCTGCACTTTCGAAAATTCAACATCCGCATCCGCATTTTCCAAAATTCAACATCCGCATTGCATCCGCATTTGACGAAAATCTATATCCGCATCCGCAAATGAGAAAAAATGACATCCAATCCATCACTAATATATATATATATATATATATAATATATATATATATATATATATATATATATATATATATATATATATATATATATATATATATATATATATATATATATATATATATATATATATATATATATATAGATAGCCATAAATACTTATTTCAGCATGCTCTTCTTGACCAAGAAGCTGAAAAAATTAGAAATAAATTTTCATTAATGTTGCAACACATTAAAAGAATTGCTCAAGACATAACAAAGACAGCTCATAAATTAGGTAGGCCATCTACTTTATTTTATTCAGCCCAATATTTTTTTTTCTAATATGTAATTATGATTTAAATTTATTATGTTGAAAGTTAATAAATATTTTGTGCATAAAAAGAATAAAATTTTTAATGATTATTATTACAAATAATTTTAATTGAAATTTGGTAAATTTTAAAGATTACACATGCTAAGTCTTTATCATTCATCTAACTCTTTTGCTCTTACTAACTCTCTCCAATCTCTTTCTGCTCGTCGAATTGTTGCGTCACTCACTCTATACTAATGCTGTTACAACGTACACTGCTTCTAAACTCTCACGTCGCATACCTCCTCCATTGAGAAGGGCTCGTTCGGCATGACTTTCTGTACAGTTTCAATCCTTTCTCTGTCCAACTCTCCGCTCCTCAGACGTAACCGCTATGCTCATTGTTGCATGCACTCTATTGGTAAAATCTGGAACACACTCCCTTTATCTGTTTTCTTAGCTTACTTTCACTTGCACACCTTTAAACGCCGTGTATCGGGTCACGTCAGCCATTAGCGACCTGATTTCTGACATTTCCCTATCTCTGGTGGAGAATGGTAGGCCTCTGGCCTTTGCCCAACAGAGGATATATATATATATATATATATATATATATATATATATATATATATATATATATATATATATATATATATATATATATATATATATATATATATATATATATATATATAATATATCGCCTGATTGTCATAGTCAAGACAGGCAACAAATTTCAAACCTGCATTAATAAGTTCAATGCCTAAAGTAATTCATCCCTGATTCAAGACAATCATTGCTATACAAATGAAAAGAAATATAATAAAATTTAAAAAAATGTTAAGCATACGATGAGGTATACTTACTTTGCCAATGACCGCAGCATAACTACTGAAAATTAAAGACTAAGCCTACCTGAGAGAGTAACTGTAGTCGATATACGAGTAAATTTTTCAGTAAAAATAATAAAAATAGTTCTATATAAAATCTTTAAATATTTTGGTAATATGACTAAAAATTTAAATAAATTCAAATGAAATGAAAATAGGCTAAGGAACCAGAAAATTTAACTTAATATTAAACCTAGATTACCTTTCTTTTGAATGCGGCTAATACAATGAGTTTTATCTCATAAAACTAATAGTAGGAGTGAAATTCAACAAAAAGTTTATAAATACAACAACAAATCAGAATTTAAAAGAAAATAGGTAAATGAATTAAGAAAATTAGCTCTAGGAATTTGTAAAATATGTAGTTAATGCACAAATTCGGAAAGCAATCATAGTGTTATATATATATATATATATATATATATATATATATATATATATATATATATATATATATATATATATATATATATATATATATATATATATATATATATATATATATATATATATATATATATATATATATAGAAACTGTCACTCGTCAGCTTGAAGGTTCTTCAATATCATCATCAAATGCGGATTTGCAACTATCGAATGTAAATTCAGAAGCAACGAATGGAACAGATAATGTTGGAGGTACGGCAGAGGAAGCAAAAAGCAAGGTTCGAACTTACTTCAATCAATTGCGAGAAGCATTGCAAGAGCAGGAAAACGTTGCGTTACGTGTCCTTGATACTCATATAAGAGAAAGAATATGCTCTATTCGACAGCATCAGGAAGACATTGCAAGCCTTCTTTCTCAGGTACTAATATTCTATAAAAGTATCTTAAAATCATTAGTCATCCATTGTATTGGAATTCTTTGGAAATTTCGAAATGACTGTAAAATGTGTATTTTATTTTTTTATTATTTACTTATTTTTTAAATTAATCATCGTCGTCGTCATTATTATTATTATTATTATTATTATTATTATTATTATTATTATTATTATTATTATTATTATTATTATGGGGTTTCGATAAGTTTTGTATTTTGAGTCCTTGACAAGAATTCAAAATTATCAATCCTGAATGAATGCAAGTCTTCTAAGTATGAATCTTGCACTGTTTAACAGCTACGTTATGTTAATTTCAATTTGTATTTACCATTGGTATCCTGATACGTACTTAGTTTTGTTGCTTCAGAATAAATATATTTGTAAGTAGGAAATTAAATTGAAACACTTAAAAGTAACGAACGTTATTATTCTGTTTACTTTTATAGTGGAATACGAACATTAATGTCAAATAAGAAAAAGTAATTATTTCTTGACAATCTTCGGTAATTAAAATTAAGAAAGATATTAAATATATATTTTTTAATTGTTTCTTAATTTTTTTATTGTACCACTTGAAATTTTTTTTGTGAAGGCCTTACCAGTCTGAACATCCTTGGGGCTAAGATTCTTCATATAATATAAATTTTACTAAACGTCAGTAGATAAAATAATATAATGTACACTGAATAAGGCAAATAACACATGATCAACAATGAGTCCCCACCCACCAGGCTTCGTATGGTTGTCCAGTGTATGAAAATCATTGTTGTGTCGAACCATTGTCTAGCACAAAACAGAACCATACCCATTTTACCCAAAAAGTAGAAGCATGACGTTTGCTAGCTTTCAGTGATTTAATTACAATTTTATTCCTCAATAAATTTATAACTGATATTTTGCGTAGGTGTAGTTTTAACAACATCTTCCCTCAAATTGTAGCTAGTGTGTACATAAAACCCTTTAGCTTAGGTAAATTTAGTTTATTTGTTTATCCCCAGACTGATTGATTCAAATGTCTTCATACAAAACACTGATGTGCGCCAAAACTTCTTGCATAAAAAATGCTTCGTTAAATTTCATCATTCGAAAATGTTTATGCCTTCTAAATTTACACTATAAATTTTCATACTTCATTAATAAAATGGTTTAATGCTTCATAATATTGAGGCACATTGTAAAAACTAAATATATAAGTATAAAGCTAATACCTAGGCCAGGGATGGGCCAATAAGTTTTTTCTGGCACGTCAAACAATTTTTTTGCACTTTTTTTAAGGAACATCTTTAAGCGGCGTAGCCCACGGGGACAGAGTTTTGACGTGGTCAAATTAGCCTATTTCTGAAAACAAAATCAACTTCTCATTAGGCTATAAAAGCGGCTGCGTCAATTTACTTTGAGCCATGACTCTGTGAGGTGTTCCCTGTGCCTTATTAAGACATGTGATTTATATTTATATAATTATTGAATTGAAAATAAATATTAAAGAACCTCCAGGAGGGAGAAACAAAGAAAAGTTATTTAGTTCGGTTTTATACGTATTTACAACTGAAGTTAATATATTATTAATAACTATATCTCTGCCATAAGTCTAGTAAAATAGAGGTAAATAAATGTTTTCTTTTTTGTACATCATTTATAAATGATTTAAAATCAGCAGTAGATTTATCTGTAATAACCTTTTATTGTGTTTTAGTCATGCAAATGTATAAAAGTTCTTCAAATACTTAAAATATATCAAATATTATATTCTCAAAAAATTTTCGTTGGCACATGGAAAAATTTTGTGTCAAGAGATTCTTCCGATTCTTGACATGCACCCTCAAAAAGGTTGCCCACCCCTTACCTAGGTTAAGAATTGCTTTTTAAGTAGTCCGTGTTAACAGTTGACTCAAAGGAAATCGATTAACTCTTTGACATTTCTGCTTATTTATTAGGCACATTTTATAATGTTCAGTGGTAGGACACGTCATCAAATATCTTTCCTTGTATACCAAATAGGTTAGAATAAATACTAATTTATTTGGAATGTTTTTTTACAAAACATCAAAATGTAAAACTTGCCAAAAGCACATTAAACAAGCAAAACCACTTATTAAAAAAATTGTTGTTTGAAACAAATTAGTTTGTCAATTTTCAGCACATAAACAAAAAAACGTTGCTTAAACAAAAATTATTATTCAAACATTTTGCTGCTGTTTTTAAAAACTTTTTTTTATTATTTTATCAAAATAACTTCTAGGATGTCAGTGAATGTAGCTATTTTATGTGTGAAAGAAAACTTTTATTAATATACATAGATCTCTGGTTTTGTAGTCAACAATTGGACCAAACAAGCTTTAAATCTTTCATTTGTATTCGTGAAGCGAATTAGTGTGTTCTTTTCCCTGTCAAAGGATTAGTTTCCTGTTTCCTTGGTTTACCTGGTGATAACAAAACTATACACACACACACACAAATATATATATATATATATATATATATATATATATATATATATATATATATATATATATATATAATATATATATATATATATATATATATATATATATATATTATATAATATATTATATACTCCTTTTATCCACCATCTCAAAACTTCTTGAAAAACTAATCCTAAATTCTATCCTCAATTCATCACAACAAAACTTCCAACACGGGTTCAAACCCAACCACTCCACCACCATTCTTACCAACGGTCATCCAACCTATAATAAACGGACTAACCATAATCCTTATCACAAGACTACTAATAGCAATTTGACATAAACAAAGCCTTGATACTGTTCCGAAACATAATCTTATCCATAAAATCCTCATCCAACATCCCAACAAACACTAAGAAATGGCTAACCAACTTCCTATCAGGAAGAACCGCCCAAATACAACAAAACGGCCATAAATCACGTACCATCAACTTAAGAAACGGAGTTCCGCAAGGAGCCATACTCTCACCCACTCTATTCAACCTGTACACAGCAGACCTCCCTCAACCCCAAACAACTTTCACCCGCATAATATCATATGCCGACGACTTAACTATTACCACCACTACAAAAACCTCACCAGCAACATTCTCACACAAGACTAATAACACAACTCCAAACTTGGCTAGTAGAAAACAGGATGACGGCATCCCCAAACAAATCCTCCATAACCCTTAAAACAACAGACAAACACATATCCAACACCCACCCACAAGTCCTACTAAACAACACCCCCATACCCCTCAACAAAACCCCAAAAATTCTCGGCCTAACATTTGACACTTACCTCACTTTCTCCAAGCACATTCAAAATACCACATCAGCCGCAATCAGAAAACTCAACATCCTCAAAACAGTGGCCAACACAGACATAACAACATACAAACCTCAATTTCTATCTAAAGCAATTTATACGCCCCAAAATTAACTACGCTTCCCCTGTCTGGCACCCTCTGCTCTCCGAAAAACTTAACGACACTCAAATAACGCAAAATAAAGCCCTTCGCACCATCACCGGCTGCACACGCACAACCCCTCAACAACACCTACATAACGAAACCAAGATACTACCTATAAGGAATCACCTCGAAATGATAGGCACCCAATTTTACGCAAAAACACGTCTACCCACTCACCCATGTCACAATACTCTCCTACAACCTTCCCCACAGAGACTAACACAGCCTCCATCGTCACCGGCCCTTTTACAAACAGATCCTAAATCACATACCCCTCCTCCCCCCAATAACAACAACCAAACATATACACACTCAACTAACACATTCATAATGATCAACAGACCTCCAAACAGCATCCTTAACGAATCCCCTCCCGAAATAAACACCGACTCCAACAACCTCCCAAGACACTTACAAATCTCACTAGCAAGATTGAGATGCGGGCACCACCCAAACTTACAACATTACAAACACAATTTCAATTTAAACCAGGCAACATCTTCCACTTGTACCAGATGCAAAAGGGCCCCGGAGACCGTAAATCACTTCTTTTAGACCGTCCCTCCAACTGTCGCCCCAAAATCTTCTGGGGCATCACTTCTTTGGAAGATCTCTGGATGAGTGTGTGGCCGCCTCAACAGGGGGTGAGAAGGTAAAAAAAAATATATATATATATATATATATATATATATATATATATATATATATATATATATATATATATATATATATATATATATATATATATATATATATATATATATATATATATATATATATATATATACATACCCAAAATGGGCTGATTGATAAATAAAGTTTAATAAAGCTTCCAAAAATGGGTTTTAGACATAAGATAATGAAACTGGTATCAAACTGAAGGAAATTGGTTACTGTTTGATTTACATGTTAATTTTTCAATATAATCTTCAATTACTGCTACACACATTTTTTCTTATCTTTTTTTTCATGAAGAAATTATCTGACTTTGTGGATTTTTAAAATTTTTCTAATGTTCCTTATATGCGAATATCAACTACTTCAGTAATACATATATAATTAATTTTGTAGATGGTGTCTGTTGTTGTGGATGGGGAAAGGGTAATACAACTCGATGATGGAAGACTGATTCTTGCTTCACAGGATCTTGCATCTAGATTGGCTTATGTCACTTCTCAAGAACAACAATTAGCACAATTTATGACTTTGTCGCCAGATCCTGCTATTCCCATTACCTTTACAAAAGTAAGCATTTTATTTTTTTGAAACTCGTTTTTCATTAACATGATGTTTCAGTTCATTTATCGGCATGAAGGGAAATATGTGTTTTCAAATTCATTATTTATTATTTTAGTTCAAGAGAAATGCTTATAAATATAAAAGTATATCGGTATCTTATCAATATATATATTGGAGAATTTTTTTTCTTCTTCTAAAATAAGGATTTTCCATTTTAGAAAAAAAAAGGTGGCAATATTTTAGGCAAGAATTTTGGGTAAATTGAAATATAAATTTTTAAAATTCCTAAAATTAAATTTTAAGGGTTGTTATATATATAATATATATATATATATATATATATATATATATATATATATATATATATATATATATATATATATATATATATATATATATATATATATATATATATATATATTATATATTATATTATTATATTATTATTATTATTATTATTATTATTATTATTATTATATTTTTTATATATATATTTTATATATATATTATATATATATATATATATATATATTATATATATATATATATATATATATATATATATATATATATATATATATATATATATATATATATATATATATATATATATATATATATATATATCAGAGGTGGGCGCGCAAATTTTAAACTTTAGAGCGCAAACGCAAAAGCGCAAATTTGAAAAACTTAGTCCGCAAATGCAAAAGCGCACATTTTTTCAAAAATTTAGTCCGCAAATGCAAAAGCGCACATGTCCGCAAATAAAAAAAAATTTTTAAAGCGCAAATTTTGGAGCAAAAAAAAAAATAGAGCGCTAGGATGTAAAGATGAATTATTTTTAAATTTTATTTGAAAGAT
>SEYY01000227.1:38690-61190 GCA_009176605.1 Armadillidium nasatum
TAATGCGATTAATTGGGTCATCAATGTTACCGCGTAAACCAAAACCGCGTTTATCATATATAATAAACTAATAGTAAAAATTATAATTGATTCTCTGTCCAATGCTGAAATAAAAAATATTTCTACTATTTCCAAAAATATCGTAATATGTGTGAATATCACGTAAGGAAAATAAAAATTGATAAAATTTGTGTATGAACATCTTCAATGAGTTTGTAAATCATTTGAATGACGAGAATCTCCGTACGGGCTATTTTTATCAGGATGGCGTCACATACCAAATGAAATTGTGTCCTTCTTTGAAGATCGGGTCATTTGCAAGGGACTTTGGCCGCCAAGGTCGCCTGACCTTACCCCGCCGGATTTCTTCCTATGGGAAAGGGAAGCCACGTATTCTTATGCAGCTGAAAGACAGCTTTCAGCAGGCAATTGACGCTGGACTCCCAATATATTTTCGTCAATCCTCCATAACATGGAAAAGCATGTGCAGGCATGCCTTGATTCTGATGGCAATTACTTCAATACTTGAAGCAATGCCGGTACGATTCCCACGCCACGCACCAAGGTTTGTTCTTGGCAAATTTTATTAACGTGACCACTACTTCGATATCTATAACTTCATATCAGGAACTTAAAGCGAGTTGGACACCCTGTATTATATATGAAAATTAAATGTATTTACACGTTTGAGTAAAGAAAGACTATTGAACTCATTATTTTTAAATTTTTAAATTTATTAAAAGTGAAAATTTTTAAAATATACTTTTTCAATTTCACCATCGTCGTCGTCTTCAAATTTACTATAAACGTCATCGTTACGTTAGAAAAATTATAACCGTCCCATCACATATATATATATATATATATATATATATATATATATATATATATATATATATATATATATATATATATATATATATATATATATATATATATATATATTATATATAATATATACCCTTTTTTTTTTTTTTACCCTCTCACCCCCTGACCACCCCATGTTGAGGCGGCCACACTTCGCTAATGAAGCTTCCTGCCGCAGTCGGTCTCGTCCAGAGATCCTTCAAAGAAGTGATGCCCAGAAGATTTTGGGGCGAGAGTTGGAAGGACAGCGTAATAGAAAGTGTTCCACGGTCTCCGGGGCCATTCCGCATCTAGTACAGGTGGGAGATGCTGCCTGGTTTATTTTGAATTCGTGTTTGTAATGTTGTAGGTTTGGGTGGTGACCGCATCTAAATCTAGCAAGTGAGGTTTGTAAGTGTCTTGGGAGGTTGTTGAAATCGGGGTTTATTTCGGGGGGGGGGTCTGTTTAGGATGTTGTTTGGAGGTCTGTTGATCATGTATGAATGTGTTAGTTGAGTGTGTATATGTTTGGTTGTTGTGGTATTGGGGGGGGGGAGGAGGGATGTGATTTAGGATCTGTTTGTAAAAGGTGCCGGTGGACGATGGAGGCTGTGTTAGTCTTTGTGGGGTAGGTTGGAGGAGAGTATTGTGACATGGGTGTGTGGGTAGGCGTGTTTTTGCGTAAAATTGGGTGCCTATCATTTCGAGGTGATTCCTTATGGGTAGTATTTTGGTTTTCGTTGTGTAGGTGTTGTTGAGGGGTTGTGCGTGTGCAGCCGGTGATGGTGCGAAGGGCTTTATTTTGCATTATTTGGAGTGTCGTTAAGTTTTGGTTGGAGAGCAAAGGGTGCCAGACAGGGGAAGCGTAGTTAATGGTGGGGCGTATAAATTGTTTGTAGATTGCAATTGAGGTTTGTATGTTGTTGTGTATGTCTGTGTTGGCCACTGTTTTGAGGATGTTGAGTTTTCTGTTTGCGGCTGAGGTGGTATTTTGAATGTGCTTGGAGAAAGTGAGGCGAGTGTCAAATGTTAGGCCGAGGATCTTTGGGGTTTTGTTGAAGGGTATGGGGGTGTTGTTTAGTAGGACTTGTGGGTGGGTGTTGGATATGTGTTTGTCTGTTGTTATGAGGGTTATGGAGGATTTGTTTGGGGATGCTGTCATCCTGTTTTCGACTAGCCAAGTTTGGAGTTGAGTTAGGTAGTCTTGAGTGAGTGATGTTGCGGTGGTGAGGTCTTCGTGAGTGGTGGCTATAGTTATGTCGTCGGCGTATGAGGTGATGCGGGTGAAAGTTGTTTGGGGTTGTGGGAGGTCTGCTGTGTAAAGGTTGAATAGAGTGGGGGAGAGTATGGCTCCTTCGGGAACTCCGTTCTTTATGTTGATGGTACGTGATTTATGGCCGTTTTGTTGTATTTGGGCGGTTCTTCCTGATAGGAAGTTGGATAGCCATTTCTTAGTATTTGTTGGGATGTTGGATTGGAGGATTTTATGGATAAGATTATGTCTTGGGACAGTATCGAAGGCTTTGTTTATGTCAATTGCTATTATATATATATATATATATATATATATATATATATATATATATATATATATATATATATATATATATATATATATATATATATATAAATTGAAAGTTTTCTTTATTTTGTATGCTTCAATAACATTTTAAAATTTAAAATTCTTATTTGTTTTTTAAAAAAAAATTCAATACTTTTTTTAGTTTACTGTTTGGGATGTTGGAGGTCAGCCGAAGCTTCGACCGTTGTGGCGTCATTATTATTTTAACACGCAAGCAGTTATATTCGTCATTGATGCAACTAATGTTGACAGATTACTTGAAGCTCAATCTGAACTGAATAAATTGATGACGGAAAAAGAATTGAAGGACGCCTCATTGCTCATATTTGCTAACAAATCTGTATGTAACAGTGATATATATATATTTATATATATATATATATATATATATATATATATATATATATATATATATATATATATATATATATATATATATATATATATATATATATAATTTTTGATAACCACTATGATAAACCGTGGAATCATTATTTATATTCATATAACTGCTAAAAGATGTTATAATCTCGAGGAATCGAACCCGGGCCCCAAAAGATGGAAGTCCGTTGTGTTGACCACTACTCCACTGATGGTTCAAAAGGATATAATCCAGAACTTCTACTGACATTTCTCGCCTAGTGAAAAGTCCCTTCAATATATCCCCGACCACAACTTGGGCGTAGCGTCAACATGAACCAGGTTCTATCCTGAGTATAAACCGACAGTGCAAATTTTATAATTTTTGATAACCACTATGATAAACCGTGGAATCATTATTTATATTCATATAACTGCTAAAAGATGTTATAATCTCGAGGAATCGAACCCGGGCCCCAAAAGATGGAAGTCCGTTGTGTTGACCACTACTCCACTGATGGTTCAAAAGGATATAATCCAGAACTTCTACTGACATTTCTCGCCTAGTGAATAATGATTCCACGGTTTATCATAGTGGTTATCAAAAATTATAAAATTTGCACTGTCGGTTTATACTCAGGATAGAACCTGGTCCATGTTGACGCTACGCCCAAGTTGTGGTCGGGGATATATTGAAGGGACTTTTCACTAGTCGAGAAATGTCAGTAGAAGTTCTGGATTATATCCTTTTGAACCATCAGTGGAGTAGTGGTCAACACAACGGACTTCCATCTTTTGGGGCCCGGGTTCGATTCCTCGAGATTATAACATCTTTTAGCAGTTATATGAATATAAATAATGATTCCACGGTTTATCATAGTGGTTATCAAAAATTATAAAATTTGCACTGTCGGTTTATACTCAGGATAGAACCTGGTCCATGTTGACGCTACGCCCAAGTTGTGGTCGGGGATATATTGAAGGGACTTTTCACTAGGCGAGAAATGTCAGTAGAAGTTCTGGATTATATCCTTTTGAACCATCAGTGGAGTAGTGGTCAACACAACGGACTTCCATCTTTTGGGGCCCGGGTTCGATTCCTCGAGATTATAACATCTTTTAGCAGTTATATGAATATATATATATATATATATATATATATATATATATATATATATATATATATATATATATATATATATATATATATATATATATATATATATATATATATATATATATATATATATATATATATATATATATATATAATTTAAAGTTAGGTGCATGCATTATTACATATGTCACTTTTAGTTGTTTTTCTCTTTAAATAGGACATTAAATTAGCTTACAATATTGTAATTGATAGTTCTATTTCCAGTAATTTACCATCCACTCATCTATATCTATCAATTTGTTTTTTTTTTTTAATTTTTATTCTGAAATAGTCTCTGTGCAGATCTTAAAATATGTCCCCTTTTTTTTTGTCACGTTAATTCTTATATATCTTTTATTGTTATCTTTTTAGCATTTTCACCTAGCTTTTCAGTATTTTTTTTTGTATAAAATTCTTTATTCCCTCTAGCAAAAAAAACATTTACAAAAGTAATTTATGCAAACCAAATGTGCTTTTATTTTTTAAATAGAATTTGTTAGATTAGAGCGCATAACTCGCAACTCTTTCACTACTTTTATCTTTTTTACTTTTCATGGGATATGTCTTTTTCATCATACGTTGTTTTAAACTTTCTCACAATCCATTGGTCTACTCTCAACTTTTTTTTTATTATTATTATTAAAAAAAATTTTTTTTTTTTTTTTTTTTTTTTTTTTTTTTTTTTTTTTTTTTCAATTTATTTCAATTTTGTTATTTTTAATTTTTAGTTTTTTTAATTTTCTATCATTTTACTGTACTTGTTTATAACCACATATTATGTAAAAGGTTTCAAAATAATTTTTCGCAGCTGACGCCATTTTTAGTTTTCTTAATTTTTTTCATTTCTTTTATATGAGAAAATAACTAACTCGTATTATTATTAGTATTGAAAAGATTGATAACTTTTTGTGGACCTAGTTAATTTCTTTTTGGATTAGTCGCCTGCCAGACGTTAAACGGATTTTAATAGTCGACGTCAAAAATAAACGTATTGCTTTTGTAATTCAAGATGGCGTCCGTTTTCTGTATTATCAATATTGAATGAAAAGGATAATGATTAAATTCCTTGACCTATTACTTGCAAATCGAGATCTAAATTGAATTTCTATGTCTCTAATTTTGGCTAGTTTTGAGAAACCTAAAATTCATAACAGTTCCATAACATCCATATCGACATTTTCATACTTCAAGGGAATATATATATATATATATATATATATATATATATATATATATATATATATATATATATATATATATATATATATATATATATATATATATATATATATATATATATATATATATATATATTTACACACATAATACATGTTAGACACAAATGGCATACATATTAACTACTACCGTTTGCTGTACTGATAATGTTTCATCGTAAGGACCCATAAATGAATTGCTATTTTTAAAAAAAACTTTCTTACAAATATTAGTAATATTACCTTAAAAAAAGTAGATTAAAATTTATGTAATTTCCCCATATTTTTCTTTCAGGGAGATCCTAATGCTCTTGCGACTTCAACTTTAACAGAAACATTAGGACTTCAGAAACTTTGTCTAGGAAGGTCTTGGCATTTGCATCCTTGTGACGCTCAGTCTGGCTTAGGGCTCCAGCAAGGTTTGGATTGGTTAGCAAGACAGTTGGTCCCCACTGAAGTCTTGAATTCCCAAGACTAAATTTTATATATATATATATATATATATATATATATATATATATATATATATATATATATATATATATATATATATATATATATATATATATATATATATATATATATATATATATATATATATATATATATTGAACACACACAGTGGAACCTTGTTAGTCGAACGCCCGATAACTCGAACTTGTAATTCGAACAGAAATTTTCTGCATTTTTTGCCTTGTAATTCGAACAGAAAATCGAACTGGTCAGACACACTGTTAAAAAAAATTTCATAAAAAGGTAAAGTGAAATGTTTAACATGTACATATACATGTATTTTTCTTTATGATTAACTTTGTTTATATGTTATTTTTATAATACATGTATTTAATTATCATTTATTAATTATATTAATATTTACAACAAATTCTAGTGAATTCAGATGCCTTTCGATGTAAAAAAAAAAATATTAAAAAATGTGATTTTGGAGAGTTCAGGAACGGATTAATTGATTTAACATGTATATCAATGGAAAAATATTCTTTGTAATTGGAACCGAGTTCCAGAACGGATTAAGTTCTAGTTACGGAGTTCCACTGTATATAAAATTTATCTCAAATATGTGGTTTTATATATATATATATATATATATATATATATATATATATATATATATATATATATATATATATATATATATATATATATATATATATATATATATATATATATATATATATATATATATATATATATATATATATATATATATATATATATAGAGAGAGAGAGAGAATGGTAGGATTTTTATGCAGTCTTATCTGCCCATCCCCAAAAAATTAATTAAGAATTTTAATATTTTTACTTTGAGTATCCACTTTTTTCTATTAAGCTAAAGTTAGTAATCCCTCACCCTTTTACAGTATATATATATATATATATATATATATATATATATATATATATATATATATATATATATATATATATATATATATATATATATATATATATATATATATATATATATATATAAAGAAATTTCTGCATGAATTGTCAGTGGAAGGAAATAAATCTTTCCTTCACTAGTGATATTATTATTATTATTACTAGTTTTTATTCTTGGAAGATATCGTTTCCCTGTTCAATTGCCATTTTATAAAAAAAGTTTTTATGAATCAAATAAAGTCGGTTGTGAAGTAGAAATATTGAAGTTGGAATACTCTCCCTTTCCTATCTTTTTGCGGTATCCTCATCATTAGTAAGCATACCCCAATCTCACTCCCCGTATATAAAAAATGAATTCACATTGTTTGTGCATGGTTAAAATCATTGAAGTCTGTCTTGTAGCTTATTTAATAAAGGGTTTTGAGTCCAAAATACTTCAAGGGTTCAAGAGCACTTTTAAAATCTTGAGATAATGGTTGAAATCCCTTTGGAGGAAGAAATTATGGTTAAAAGAGCAAAAGAATGGTGTTAAGATCGTCAGTAATTAAAAACTTTTTGTATTTACAGGTTGCTGTTAAAAATATTGAAATCTCCGAACACATTGCCATTGCTCCGACACACGTCTGTGAAGCGATTTAAATACTAATGAACTACGAACATTTCACTTTTTGTATGGTACAATTCTTGCCTCTTTCATAGCACGTCGTTAAGCACACGTGTTTTCACAGAAGTATTGTTATTGTTATACATTAGTTCATACATACCTACATATGTAATATGTACTCATAAAGCAGAGCTAGAAACCAATTAAAATAGCTATGAGAATTATCTGTACATATGACCTCCACATAACTTCACTTATATCCTTTTATTATAATTATTATTATCATCATCATATTGTCATTATTTTGTTTTTTACCTTTTCCGTATTGCTATTATTCTTATCAATATTCTTAGTCTTTAATTTATTAATTTGATTCTTATTTCCCGTTCCTATTTGCTACTATATTTTTCTTTTCCTGAATTTAATATGTGATGGAAGTAAATATAGATATGAATCTTAATTAATCACACGCCTGAGGCCTGGTGATCCAGAGTTTCACTGTTTCCTCAGTAGCCATCTCCGTTAGTAGTTCTGCATATCCTTCTCAACTGCAGTTCCCTGTTAATTGCGCTCAGGTGTCAGTTCCATTCTTGACCGGCCAGTCACAGATATAGAGTCCACAGGGACTGCTCAGGTCCTTATATATGATTGTCTTATTGCCGGTGTCTCTAAGGTTGGCTGCTGCTACCCCTTTAAAGGAGGAACCTCATGCTGCAAAGATTTCACAAAGCAGAATGTTTCGAAATTCGGACTTTATCCGTTACGCCGTCTTTGAAGAATTAAATTGGAGTACTGGAGGAAAATGGTAAACTCTTTGGCTTTGATGATGATGGGTCAAGCAAGATCACCAACTCAAACACTGTCAGTTAGAAGAGGCAAACCTCTGCTAATTCAGAGGTCTCACAAAAGCTTTCTTCTTCAAAAGACTCTACGTATAGGGTAACTGACTTTTTTAAACCTACGACTGCCTTTCAAGGGCAACAGTTTATTCTTGAGAAAAGGTTTAAACATCGCCGACACGTGAGGAGGGAATGGAAATGCGGGTTCCTTTGCATTGCGAAGCAACTCCTGGAACCTACTTTAAATCCAACTCACCCTCGAGTATGTCAGACCTAGATTCCAGGCTTTTAATTTCATCGCTAGTGGTCTTGATTAGTCTTGAATTTCCACCACACTCATTAGAGAGGGAGCTCCTCTACCCGAGTTGCCTCAGGGAACATCACTGGTCTTGTGAAATCTTCAGGTCAACCAACACCTGCACATCTGATTTTGTCTTGTACCGACAATGAATGATGGCACCTCATGTGGTATGCTGAGAAATTCCATCTTGCTCAATTTGTTTAACAGGATCTTGGTGGAGAATTCTTTTCCTGTTCTATGGTTTACTGCTTATGTAGTACCTATTCAAAAACTTCTTAAAGATTGGCACTGGGAGGATTCTGTAAGACCCATCACCCTTTTGTATGAAACGTTCAAGTTAATGGAGAAAATGGTAGCCAATAGATTCTATCCTGTGTTAGAAAATCAACAGCAGACACTCTAGTTTGCGTGGATCGACACATTAGCCAGAGACCTTCTTGGAGAAGATTGTCTTAGGAGCTTTCTTCAATCTGGAGAAGGCTTATGACCGTAAATGGAGGCAAGGAGTTTTGTTGAAACCTCATTCTTTGGGTCACAGTGGTCAGCTCCCTTTGTTTATTCAGTCTCTTGTCTTGCAGGTCAATTCGTGGGCGTATCTCATCAGTTTTTGCATGACCATTCGTTATTGAGGAGGGGTTTCCCATGGGTAGTGTCTTGAGTGTTATCCTTTTGCAGTGGCATTTAATGACAGAACTTGGGTGATTCTGAAAAACGCACAGCTTACCATGTATGCTGACGATTTCGTTCTCTATATCGCGGGCGCAAAGTTATAACTTGAACGTCAGATGAAGGTAGCAGTTTACACCATTACGGAGTGGACATATTCACATGGCGTTAGATTTTATCTCGAAAACCACCTCTGTTTTGTATCATCGAAGAGGTTGCAGGGATGCTCCTGTACCTCCGCCTTCTGTTTCCTTATATAAGTCTAATATCAAAACAACCTCCAGAGTTTAGTTTTTGGGAATAATTTTGGATCACAGGTTATCATTTGTTTTTCACATTAAGTACCTTAAAACGGAGTGCCGGCTATCATTAGATCTGTTGCTCATTATTTCGCATTAAGACTTGGGAATCGGATCTGAAAACTCTTCTTTTTTCAGCCTTGATCCGTGCTAAACTGAACAATGGATGCGTTGTTTATGTACAGGCTTCTTTCCTCAAAACGCCCTTGACCCCATACAAAAAGATTGACTCCGCATAGCTAAGGTGGCTTTTCGATCTTCCCATAACCTAGCCTGGAATCTGATACCAACGTTATGCCTTTGTCCCCCAGGAAAAAGGTTTTGATATGTCCATACTGTACAAGGTTGTTTCAAATGATCCTTTGTTTAAGTTGTTTGTAAGGCCTATCAATAACTTCAGATTCCTATAAATGAAATTCTTCCATTGTCTTTTGAAAACTTTACACCTTTGGGCTCGTATCTGTAATGCGTTGACTAGTGTGCTGAAAACAGAAACTAATGTGCATCATTTGATTGCTGCTTACCAGTTTCGCATTGTAGTGCACATGAATGAAAACTGTCTTTTCACCAATGGTTCAAAGTCCGTTGATATGGTGGATACAGTCTAAGGTTTTTTTCTGACCGTGCATTGTCTCACTTCCTCTGTTGTTGAAACAATAGTTACAGCTGAAACTTGAGACATCATTACGATTCTCTTCACGATCTCCGTGCATAATATGGCTGAATATTTTGTTATCTATACTGATTTCAGGAGTACCTTGGATGGTATTCTGAGTCTGTATCCTTGCAATTCCTGTAGTGCAGAGATTCCTACAATTTCATTGAAGAAGAAAATCGGTGAGTATTTTCTGGATACCTTTCATGTCAACATTCGAGTCATTGAGTAGGCTGACAGAGAGGCGCCTTGGACACCGTAACCGTCATCCTGAGGTGAATCTGGTTCGCCTGTGTATAGGTCAAACACTTATCTCACTACCATTATGCATAAATGAGTTGGAGGGGTTTGAATGAGGAGGAATAGTTCCGGAATCGTCTAAGGTTGAATTAGAGGCAAAATATTGAGCTAAAATTTCAGCTTTAATAGAAGGTAAAACGGCAGTTGTGCTGTTAGAAGATGCCAGAGGAGGGAAAGAGAAAAAATCAAAGTTATAATTGACTTTTTTTATATTTTGTAAAAGGCCGTAAAGAAGAGGAACCAGAAAGATTATTGCATTTACGACGGGGAAATAAATTTTTGATGTTATGGAGAATAGATTCAGCACGATTCCTGGATAAAATATAATTATTGAGCTTCCGAAGTTTGAAGACGACGGTAATCCCTGAAGGCAGCATTCCTGCGGCAAATAACACGAGAAGAAGAAGAGTTAAGCCAAGGTTTGTTTTAGTTGAAAGGAAAGAATATTTAATATATTCAATGATGAAGAGAATCACCTGTTATACGCTCTGCACACTCCGAGGAACTCCTCCCACGGAAACTGTAATCATTCCATAGGTAATCAGAGATGTACAACCGCAAGTCATGCCAGTTAGCAGCACCGAAGTGCCAGAAATGTCTCCACGTCGAGCACTGGGGTCGTTCTTGCGGAAGACTTGAAGAGTCGGAACAAGAAACATTGATTAGATGATGATCGGATGAATCCAAAGCAGAAAAGAGTTTAACAGCATAAGGAGATAGATAAGAAGTTAAGAAAAGATCAAGTATGTTGAGTTCATCACTAAGATGGTCAGGGATACGGGTAGAGAGTTGAATCAACTGCTCAAGTTTGTTCTGAAATAGGAAAGTGGTATACGAGTTCACCAGGTGAATCACGAAAACTAGAAGGAAGGTATTGAAGGTGGTGAACGTTGAAACCACCTAAAATGATGATTTCAGAGAGAGGGGAAGAAAAAAGAATGTGCTTATTTTGGAGTTTCAATAGTTGAAGAATTTATTTTTAGTCTGTAAAATTAGGAGAAAAATAGACAAAACAAATAAATTTAGTTTTAGAATTCAGAGGACTCCTAAATTAGAGATACGATCACAAACGACATCGTTGCGCACATATGCGCAACACCCACCTTTGATAGAGACAGTAGGAGGCAATAGAGTATGGGTTGCTATTAGCGCGCCCAAGTACCTGATTTCGGTTTAAGAACAAGAGATGAGGTCTAGAAGAAGAAAGATGTTGTTCGACAAAGGGGAAATTAGACAGAAGACCTCGAATGGCGCAGAAATTGATGAAAAAAGAATAGTGCACCATGGCAAGCCGGATGCGACTTCTTGGCGGCACCATCCCCATCATCGAGGTCGCCAACTCTCCAGTGATGATGGAGTGAGGAGTGAATGAGGGACATTGTTTGGATGGCGCCCATCTAAGTAGGTTTATGTTTTGCTCTTTTTTGTTTAATTTGTGTATATCTTGTAAATTTTCTTAAATTAGGCCAAATTTAGAAAAATAAAGTGTGTATTGAAGATTGACCTAGTAGAGTATGTGTAAGATTGATCATATTGGGTAAGTCTGGGGTCAGAGAGTTGGACATAGGATGAGACTGTGTAGAAAGGAGTGTTGCACAAACTTTTAATGGAGGAGATTTGCGAATATTGAAATCAAGAGCGGTGTTCATTGTAATAGAGGTAGGATAGAGAGAGCGAGGCCGCACTTCTACGGGTAGGAAGAGACTGGAGTGAGTTAGTAAGAGCAAAATAGTTTATAAGATGAAAAGACTTGGACTCTACCTTTTCAATGGGAGCTGTGAAGGTGGAACCACCCCAGATATATGGAACATTCTCCATACAAGGGTGAACAGTACCCCTATAAAAATTAGGCAGCGGGTAGCGTAAGAAGACATTTAAAAAGGGGAATTTTGTGATCATTCCAAAAAAGATCACACCAAAAAAAACTGATATTTCTCAAGGCAGAAAGTCCAAAAAGCTGATTCTCAGCCATGCCTTTGGTAGTCTATAAATCATCCAGTTTGCTTTGAACCCGAATGATGTTTACTGTCAATCTTAATAATCACCACTTTTCATTTTAGTTAGGAAAACTTTCAACTCAATTTCCCCTGGCTGAAGAACCTACTAGTGTTGGTAGTTAATCCCAATTAAGGTACAGATTCCGGTTGCATGAATAAATAAATAAGTGATATATATATATATATATATATATATATATATATATATATATATATATATATATATATATATATATATATATATATATATATATATATATATATATATATATATATATATATATATATATATATATATATATATATATATATATATATATATATATATATATATATATATATATATATATATATATATATATATATATATTATATATTGAAAATTCTTTTTCATCCAGTTCATAGCAGAGAATGTAATATTGTAAAAGAAGAATTTTATCTTTTTTATGCATTGATGTTTGTTTATATAGTTTTGTTTATAAAATATTTATCCCATATAATGCTTATTTTTCACTTAAAATGCGTTTTTATTATTGTATTATTAAAATTACACTCAGAAAGTTGTAAAATTTTATCATAGGTTTAATAAAATTAAAATATTGCAAAAAAATAAATAAAATAAATAAATAAATTAATAAAATAGCTTTGCTTATTATATGGTATACATGCATATATTTAATAGGAACCATTTTCAATTTTGTTATATATATATATATATATATATATATATATATATATATATATATATATATATATATATATATATATATATATATATATATATATATATATATATATATATATATATATATATATATATATTCACTTTCTGTATAATTATTTGTTCACCAAAGAAATAGAGAAATAAGATATATGAAATTTTATTTATACAAATTATTTTTTTTTATTATTATTTTTTTTTATTTTTTGCTGATAGTTTATTCGATTCAAAACTGGAAATGATTTTAGAATTCCGAATGGTCTGAGCATTTGATCAAAGAAGATATAAAGCTTATAAATAATTGTAAAGTAATTTTCTTCAGATTTTAGAATGTCGGCAAATAAGAAATGATAAAAGCAGGGCTGGAGAGCTGATGAAATTTGCTATAGCTCCGGCTCCAGGGTCATTGTCAGATGTGGCTCCGGCTCCACCTTTGGTTTAAAGATTTTCATAATTCTTATACAGTTGTATTTAATTATTACCGCCACCCAGGAACGTCAATCAAAATGGGACTCAAAACCTCACTCTTTTATAATAGTTTTGAGCTGGGCACAATACAAGTCCTATTTTTTTTTTTTAATCAATACAACCAAATTTATAAAACAAAATGTACTCTTCATCAAAAGAAATAAACAATAATATTAAATAGTTTCAAAATGAATTTGTTTTAAGAAACAGTATGGCTTCAATTAGGACCTCTTTCATTGAGACTCGTAAGTCTAACTGAATTATTCGAAGGGCTGAAAATAGTCGTTCCACACTAACTTGTGTTGTTGACATTGAAGTTACTGTATAAGAAACATTCTGAATTATTTTTGGGTAAAGTGGAATCGCCTTTGAGGCGATGATATATCTATTTTCTCCATAACAGACAAAGCACGAGATATATCAAACTTAAATTTAGTAATAGGAGATCCTCGTTTACTATCTATTTTTCCTTCAGTCCGACAACGTTTGGCTTTCAGATCAAGGAACTCTTCAAAGTTGCTTCATCATCAAAATTTAATGAAGATGATAAAGCTGAAGGTTGGTTTACATTAAGTTCATTAACTACATTAAGTGCTTGGCATTTTTCATTTCCTTCTTTTTGAGTTGTTGATTGTTTTGAAGTATTATATTGATCCATTCGAATTGCTATGTTAATCAATGCTATCTTTCCTCTACTGAGCTGTACATAATTCAGAGTAATCCGGTACATAGGATCAATATAGATTGCAGCAAGTAATTCTTCATTATTAAGAACTTTCTTTTTTTTCACTGATTCTTTAATTTCATCTGCAATTATTCCACCTATTTGAGAAAATATTAGCATAAGTTTTTGCCACTCTATATAAAAGAAGCCAAGGGTTAACTCAGCTGCTTGTAATCTTTTAGTCAGTTAATGTATCCTTTAGTTCTTAAAGGCTCAAAATCATTAGGTAAGTATTGCCCCACCTAGTTGTTTGGTCTAAGATTTAAACTTTTCCTCCTCTACATTTTAATACAGTTCAACTTTTGGTCTTCGTGCAGTCACAGCAATTTGACGTACATTAGCTATAAGAGTATGGACATGTTGTCCTTTCAAACCATCTCTGATAGCGAGCTGTAACGTATTTACAGCATATCGCATGTGTTCTATTTTTAAAGCAGTGCAAGCAGATGCCACATGAATCATTTAATTCCTTTTCTAAACCACCACCTTCACAATTTTCTGGGTTAGTTATACAAATTTCGGATTCGCAATCTAAATTCGTATTATATTTCAAAGGGTTCTACATTGAGTTTATTGCACTTACCATGTTGGATGTATTATCTATTACAACTGCTAAAACCTGCTCTTTAGTAAGTTCAAACTCTGAGAATTTCCTCTTCTAGATTTCTTATAAATTCTGATGTATGTTTTCTCGAACGCTAAAGAGCGTTTTGTTACTTCTTTATTTGAGTTGGTTAATTTTACATTTATTGCAAAATAATTTATTCTTTATAGTACAAGCACTCATTTTTAGAAAATAAAAGTTTCCTTTTGAGCATTTATTTCAGCACTTTTTTTCTGCCTTTCAGCTTCACTTATCATAATTTTTTGGACATCATACCTTTCCATAGAAGCGCCTAACTTTTTTTCTAATTCTCCCTTTAATCTAGTAAATGCTGGAGAGGAAAGGAATTTTAAGGGTACTTCTTCATTTACAACCAATTGGATAATATGCGTTTTAAATTTTTCAACTGTCATTGATATCGTCACCTTTTGACTTGTTACAAATCTTGAAATAGAAGGCTGTATACATGAAGTGTTTTGGGTTACTGGTGTAACCTTAACTTTTGTTTTCTTTTTCTACTATTTTAAAGATTTCAGGATGTTGCCTTTGCAAATAGCTTTTTAAATTAGATGTCTTAGCGCTTATTTTCAATACACAGATGATTTCATCGTTTGCAACTTGGCAAAGAAAAATATTTTCTTAAATTTCACTTTTTTTGAAATATTTTGATGTTGATGATTTATTACATTGCCTGGTTTTCATTGTAAAAATGTTACTTAAAAATCGATTTTAATGAAAATTATAATTATTTTATATTGATGTATGCCTTCAATATTACTGATTACTATATTAATTCCTATAAATATTAGCTTAAAAAAATTATATATATATATATATATATATATATATATATATATATATATATATATATATATATATATATATATATATATATATATATATATATATATATATATATATATATATATATATTATATTTTAGAAATTTTTTCATAATTCACAGTGAGAAATAATGAATTACAAGAAAAATTAAGAAGATTTAATAAGATAAAATAATGAATGCTAATATGATAACAGAATACATTCGGAGCTGCATCTGCTTCCTTTTTTGGGCTCCAGCTCCATCCACAATCCTAGAAACGGCTCCGGCTTCAGCTCCAGCTCCGCCAAAGTCTTTCGGCTCTACGGCTCCCTCTTACCAGCCATGGATAAAAGTCCGTATATATTATATAGATTTCGTGATGAATGGATGTCAAGTTGTGCTCTTTTGAATGTTTGAGTATATTTGACACTTTTTTTTTTTTTTTTTTTAACACCTCATCTAGTCTAGATCTCTTAATTCTAGACAAACTTTACCACTCCTATAATAAATCGTTTAACCAGACTTTTATGGCTTAGTTTGTCTATCTACCACAGTACTACAACAACAATTTTGTTATTTTTTCTATAGTTTGTCCATCAGAACAAATCTTTTGAATATCTTACCCCCATTCAAGAGACTGATACATCTTCCCATCAAAACGCGAAATTCCATATTCAGAGTATTTCAAGGTAAATCGTATTTAGTTACGGGCTGATTTATGAAGGAGGTCAAATTGCTAAGTATTCTTAAAGATCTGGAATAATTGATTAATAAACCTACACACACACATACGTGTGTGGATCGTCATAACCAATTCTTGAATGATATTAACCTGTGCTTCATTACTAGTCCTTTTTATTAGTATATCATTTTCCTTTATATTTATAAGTTTGACCCCAATCTCATAGCTTACGCTCTTACAATGTTTTCATTCCTGCATTCCCACTATGCCATATACTTTGCCACTCTCATTGGTCTTAAAAGAGTGACTTTGACTTTGCCTGCTTCCGATGAAGATGCTTTGAAGTGTGTTGAGAAGGTGGTGGTGGGGCTTTCATCGTATCACTCATCCTAGTTTTCATTCAGCTTTAAATCGTGGTAAGGACGATTTGACGATCTAAGCTTACTTTTACTTAAAGGAAACGTGGGACCATATTGGTCCTATGTACAAAAATTTTCCTATTTTTGCCAAAATATCTTAACATTTGTAAATCTTGCATTTCTCTTATTCTATCACTGGCTTCCTTTGGTAATTTCATCAGCCTTCGTTTTATCATAATGCTAACACCACCTTTGTGTTGTGAGCTCGCGAATTTTCAGTTGATTTTATATATATATATATATATATATATATATATATATATATATATATATATATATATATATATATATATATATATATATATATATATATATATATATATATATATATATATATATATTATATATAATATTATATAAAAAAAAAGAAATCTACTAAAATTTCCACCAGAATGTGGGAGAAAATCGGAAACCTGGTCAAATTTAAAGCCGACATGTCCTGATACATGGCGTTTGAAGTGTGTAAGTCATAGGAAATTGCGAAAATAGATAAAGGAAGTGTGTTCCAGAC
Source organism: Armadillidium nasatum (assembly GCA_009176605.1). NCBI lineage: Eukaryota > Metazoa > Arthropoda > Malacostraca > Isopoda > Armadillidiidae > Armadillidium > Armadillidium nasatum. The sequence goes on from SEYY01000227.1 coordinate 55,866, forward strand.
TTTAATAGTAGAGTACATGTAAGATTGAGCATAGTGGTTAAGTCTGGGGTCAGAGATTGGACAGAAAAAGAATGAGACTGTGTAAAAAGACGTGTCGCAGTGTCCATTGTAATAAAGAGAGAGAATGACGCAACAATTCGATGCGCAGAAAGAGACTGGAGAGAATTACTGAGAGTAGGAGAGCTGATAAGACGAAAAGCCGTAGACTTTACCTTTTCAAGGAAAGCTATGTTAGTGGAACCACCCCAGATGTGTGAGGCGTACTCCATACAGGGGCAACACCTCTATAAAGAGAAAGCAACTACGGTGGAGTTAAGAAGTTATGAAAGAGCCTCAGAACACCTTACCTCTTAGAAGCTTGTTTTGAAGAGAAGTAATGTGATCTTTGCAACAAAGATCACAAGAAAAAGAAACACCAAGAATATTAAGGAGAAATAAAGGTTTGAGTTGCGTGTTTTCGAAGAAGATATCATAATTGTGTGGAAGATTGTGTCGAGTAGAGAGATGGAGGAATTGAGTTTTGGTGGCATTGAAAACGACCATGTTTTCTCTGCCTCAATTTGAAATGTGAAGATAGATTCGAGGTCAGTTGTTCCAAGATATGGACCGACCAGGGCCCCAATCCCGGCCCGGCTAATAATCAGGGAAAACCGAGGTTAATTGCAAATTATACTTATTAATTCATTCATAAAGCTTTATACAGGAAATGGTACATTTACAGGTTTAAAGTTTAAAAGTAGGTCCTATTCTACTAAATTCAATAAATAATAATCTTAATACTAATATCGTGACTGTCCAGTTCTCTGAAAAGGGGCTGCTAGGGGAAAACACTGCGGTTTCCTTTGAGCCCCAATGTTTAATACATATAAATATATATATAATTATACTTTATTTAATAATTACAGGTTATGAAAGGTTACTTCTCGAGTAAGTAAAAGAAATATTGATCATGCAAGTTACAATAACAATGACGTTACTTATGATGTTTACTATGATAATACTGGTAATAATAATAGCAATGATGATATATACTTTAAAGAAATAATAGTAATAAGAATAATATAATAATGAGTGATTAATAATAATAATAATAATAGCAATAATGATAATAACTAATAACAATAATAATAATTGTAATTATAATTTATAATAGAATTTTCAATAATAGAACAATGGCAGCAACAATGATGGATAATAATAATAATAATAATAATAATAATAATAATAATAATAATAATAATAATAATAATCGTAATAATAATAATAATAATAACAATAGCAATAATAATAATAATAATAATAATAATAATAAAATAATAGTAATAATTAAAATAATATTAATAAAGGGTCAATATGAATTAATGAACATTTTTTTAATTTTGCACGCGTATGATTTTATTGATCTTTCATTTTTTATGTCGTCAGGGAGATTGTTATGTAGAATGGTGGAGACGTAGCTAACTGCTTGTCGTGCTTTGGTGAGCCTATAAAGAGGGGTTTGAAGGTTTGTGTTATTTCTTAAGATTATTCCTCTCTCAGTTTGATTGTTGTGATGGTTAGTTTTTAGGAATTCGCATGTGTTATTGTTTATTACTTTGTGTATTTCCATTAGGAGGGAGAGGTTTAGAAGATGATCAAATTGCAATATGTTGAGTTTTTTGAATAAAGGTGGTGTAATGATGAATTTAAATCAAACAAAATATAAGAAAATTAAGATTTTAATCAATTATTCCTTCATTACATATTGGGCGGGGCAAAATGAATGCAACATAAAAGAGGAAACAAATAATTCATTCACTTCATTGCTATTCACCATCAGAATCTTCTTGAACATTTACATCGTAAGTTTTAGAATTTGGGGGAGTGAAATGTTGAACAGAGGGCAGTGATAATTTTATATCTTACATTTTTTCAAACTTTAAAGACCTAAGTAAACCTGTTGAATTACTATTATGAATCAGAAAAAATTTCAAACTTTAATTATACAAAATCGGTAATTTTCTGAATTTTTTTTATGAAAAAAAAATGTATATAATCATTAATTTAAGTGAACATTGGCTATTCAACTCCTTCCTTATAATTAAATTAATCTCAATTAAAATTATATCAAATTTTCTTTAACCTAAAATTTTAGTGCTTTTGACCTCTATAAATTTTAGGCAACCACGGTCGGTCCCTATTCCAAGGATACCCCTTGCGTCTATTAACTGCTGTTGGGAGGGACGCCTTTCAAATTGAAAAGAGTAATAAAGGGTGGAGTCCTCGGCATAGGAGTGGATAGGAAATGAAGTAACAGAGAGAAGGTCATTAATAAAAAGCAGAAAAAGTGTTGGAGGTAGGACAGAACCTTGAGAATCACCGCTATTAATATATTTAAAGGATGAACGGTGGCCGTCTAAAACAGCTGCTATATATAGAACGACCATAAAGAAATCAGAGAGAAGGATAGATTCCGCAAGAGGGAAGTTTGGAAATTAAAGCTTTGTGACAGAATCTATCGAAAATTTTCGATGTATCCAGCGCCGCAGCAAAAGATTCACCGAAATTTCGAAGAGCGGAGGACCAAGTGTCAGAGAGAAGGGCAAAATCACTATATATATATATATATATATATATATATATATATATATATATATATATATATATATATATATATATATATATATATATATATATATATATATATATATATATATATATATATATATATATATAAATTTTAGTGTTAAAGTACATTTTATCGATTATTGTTTTCAGTGTTAGGAGTACAATGTTTCCGTTATCGAGTGTTTTCGATTTCTACAATATTGTAAAAAATGAAGGTGACGCTGTTAATTTTTTTTTTCAAGAACAATAGTGTTATAACGCAAACCAAACAATGTAGTAAAAACATTTTATGCATATTTCTTTTAAAGAAGATAATACTTTTTGGAGTTGTAGAAAAGAATCTTGTAGGTGTTATGTGTCTATACCTAAAGGGACTTGGTTAAAAGACTAAAATAAATATATAACATATTAATATCTTAATAAGCTACACTGAAAATTACACAAGATCACACACAAAACATTGAAAATACTTAGTTTCTTCTAAAACAGAGAAATGAAAAACTGTACGGAATAATGAGAGACTCGTATTTATGTGAGTTCATGTATCGCAAAAAACATTCAAATTCTAATTTATTTGAAAGCATTCTAAAAGATATTGCTAGTTTTAAGTTTATATATATATATATATATATATATATATATATATATATATATATATATATATTATATATATATATATATATATATATATATATATATATATATATATATATATATATATATATATATATATATATATATATATATACATAAACTTTATATATAATATATTATATTTCAAATAATTATATTAATCTATAATATATATATATATATATATATATATTATATATATTATAATATATTATATATATATATATATATTATATATTATATACTTTTCTATAAACTGCTGATCAGGGAATCGAACCCGGACCCAAAAGATGGAAGTCCGTCGTGCTGACCACTACTCCACTGATGGTTCAAAAGGAAATAATCCAGAACTTCTACTGACATTTTCATCTAATGAAAAGTCCCTTCAAAATTTCCCCGACCACAACTTGGGCGTAGCGTCAGCATGGGCTAGGTTCTGTCCTCGATATAAACCGCAGTGCAGATGTTACAATTTTAATAGCCACTGTGATAAACCGTGGAATCATTTTTTATACTTTCTATAACTGCTGATCGGGGAATCGAACCCGGGCCCAAAAGATGGAAGTCCATCTTTTGGGCCCGGGTTCGATTCCCCGATCAGCAGTTATAGAAAGTATAAAAAATGATTCCACTGTTTATCACAGTGGCTATTAAAATATATATATATATATATATATATATATATATATATATATATATATATATATATATATATATATATATATATATATATATATATATATATATATATATATATATATATATATATATATAGTAGTATGAACCACACTATCGACGGGCAGACGATTAATCAAACCACACCCCAAACTCTTCCTGGGGAGTTTACGGGAGGGATTTAAAAAAATGAACGGAATAAAACCAAAAATGCCAAAAATAAAGCAAAAACAAAGCAAAAAACAAAAAATACCAAAAAAAAACAAATAAAAAATATATATATATATATATATATATATATATATATATATATATATATATATATATATATATATATATATATATATATATATATATATATATATATATATATATATATATATATATATAATATATGATATCTTTTTCCAAAATTTCGACAGCATCAAATCTTAATTTATTTCAATTGAAATGAAAGTTAATGTTAAGAAATAATAGAAAATAACAATTTTACTTTATAGTATAGAAATGATTTATAAAGGTTAAAATATATAAATAAAGTACATTTACTTTTAGGAAGAAAATCTAGAATTGTCACTCAAATTGCATTAAATAGATTTTCAGTGTAATATTTGTGTCTGTAGATTAATTCACAGAGATAAAAGTCTACCATTTGTCTTGAAGTTCCCCACTGAATTTTGTTCCTACGTTTTAATCTGAACCATGTGTTTTCGATACGTTGAGTATGAGTTTCATTTGTAGGATTAACAAAGTTTTCAGAATGGTTAACAGTAAGATGGGTGTACTCAAAGAGTAAGAGTTGTAAGAGTTTTATATTATTGTAGCTCTCAATGCAATCAGATATGATAATATTTTTCGGAAAAATATGTTCCTTGATACACTGTAAGAAGGTATGCACACTACGGTGAGGTACTGCTACTAAAAAAAAATAAAAAAAACGCGTTTCTCGGCAAATTCCACGGATGATCCATTTCTCTGGAAGAATCCTTCCTCTGTTGTTTTTTTTTAGTTTGGTAAACAGAGTCTCGTCAAATTCGATAGTTATACCCTCACCTATAATAACATTAGAGTTGATAACGTAATAAGCACAAACCTACCTATAAGAAAATATAAAATAAAAACATAACATAACGACCAAACCTTGCCATAACGTATCGTAACCTAACCATACATAACGTAACGTAACCGAATATACTATATATATATATATATATATATATATATATATATATATATATATATATATATATATATATATATATATATATATATATATATATATATATATATATATATATATATATATATAATATATACGAACCTCCCGTAAGAAATTATTAAAGTCAACTATTGTTGAGTGGAAATATGTAAATTTATTTCACAAAATTCAATGGAAGTTAGTTCTTGACA
>SEYY01000227.1:66190-67453 GCA_009176605.1 Armadillidium nasatum
GCAAAACAAAGACAAGAAGAAAAATATGACGTCACTGTTGGAATGACTAAATAATAATAATAATAATAATATTTACAACATTGACTTTTTTTTTTTTTTTTTTTTTTTTTTTTTTTTTAAACAAATTATAATATAAAAATAGAAATCCGGCTGAGCCTTTAGGCTCCGCCGGAATCATCTCATCAAGTTGTTTTTTTTTTAATTATAATATAGTTTGTATTTTTTTTTTTTTTTTTAAAACAAATTATAATATAAAAATAGAAATCCGGCGGAGCCTAAAGGCTCCGCCGGAATCATCTCATCAAGTTGTTGTTTTTTTTTTTAATTTACAAATAGTTTATGTTTTAAATTTTTTTATAATATAAATATAAAAAAAAAGAAAGTTCGACCATAGTATAAGTATTACTTAGTAGGATTAATAAATGCTATAATTTTCTGATTGAGAGTGATGCACTTTTTGTGTATGCCTATTTTTTTTTTTTTTAATAAACACCCTCATGAAGCAAATTGTATTTCTTTTAATCATGTAAAAATCTAATTAAATCTTTTTTTGTAGAAATAATATGTAAAATAATGCCTATTTTTAAAATAAAATATTAATTATTTTTTTACGTCATTAGATTGCCCGACTCCAATAACAGATAGTTTTTGTTTTCATGACCAATCACAAATGAGGTTTCTTTGAAATTTAAACAAAAACAAAAATGTCAAGGAAAGCGTGCCAAATCTCCAAATTTAAAAACTTTGTACCAGATTATGTTTCGTATTTCCCAGTATATAATATATATATATATATATATATATATATATATATATATATATATATATATATATATAAATATTATATATATAATAGTAAAATACCTAGGTTTTATGACGTCACTTATACGTCATATGTAGCAAAGTAGCTTTTCATACTTTTGTTTGAAAGTAGGCGGAGCTAAGACTACAAAACATTTCAAGGTCACGCAAAGAAGCAGATAAAATCCCTATATCTTAATAATACAAAGTAATACTTATACTATGGTTCGACCTATCCTTTAAGATAGGCTGGATTCATCTCGCGTGAGAAATTTTTTTTTTTTTTTTAAATAAATAGTTTTTTTAAATTTTTTTATAATATAAATATAAAAAAAAAAAGTTCGACCTATCCTTTAAGATAGGCTGGATTCATCTCGCGTGAGAATTTTTTTTTTTTTTTTTTTTTTTTTTTTTTTAAACGTGAATATTCGGTTCTACGTAAGATAGAGAGATAAATAAGGT
>SEYY01000228.1:0-12105 GCA_009176605.1 Armadillidium nasatum
ACTGAATATTATTACCATTATTGATTCTTCTTCTAAAAATATTTCAGATATTGATAAGGTTCTTGAAAAAATGTTTCTCAATTGATTTAAGTTAAGTAAGTAAATTATAACATTTTTTATTTTTTATTTATTTATTTTATTTTATTTTTTGCAGAGTTTTTAAAGCTGATATATTTGTTACTTTCATTTATGCTGATAAGCTACGTTTGTGCAAAGTAATTAGCAAACTTCTGGTCTCAAACATGAAGGTATATATATATATATATATATATATATATATATATATATATATATATATATATATATATATATATATATATATATATATATATATATATATATATATATGCTCATACAGGATATGTCTCATATTTAGAGTGGTTCCACTCATACAGCTCATCTCAAATAGGGAAAAGGTGGAGTCAAGGGTATTTCATTCCATCTCTTTAACTCTCGCTAATGTTCTCCAGTCTCTGCCCATCGAATCATTGCTTTACTCACTCTATACTACCACTATTACAACAGAAACTGCTCTTCTGAACTTTCTGACTCCAGACTTAGCCACTATACTCAATCTTACATGCACCATACTAGTAAAGTCTGGAAACTCTTTGTCTAAATATTTTCCTAATTTACATTGGCTTGCACACTTTCAAATGCAGTGTATTGGGAAATGTTGGTCTTTAACTTACTAGGTTTCTTGTTTTCCCAAACTGGTGGAAATTAGTAGGCCTCTGGCTTTTCATCACCAATATATATATATATATATATATATATATATATATATATATATATATATATATATATATATATATATATATATATATATATATATATATATATATATAAATATAATGAAAAACAGGGTAAAACTAACCACTATCGAAAGTAAATTTTAATAAATTTTTTTGTAATGAAAGAAACTATATATATTCTTGATTTTGGATTTTTTTCATAGAATAGTCTTCATATTTCAATGTTTTGTATAAAAGTAATTTAATAAATTACAGCAATAACCCCAAAATAATTTCCTCCTTTTCGGTTAGGTTTTTTTTTTTTTTTGACAAAATTTGAAAAATTTTTCATTGTCTGTGCCACCAAAAATATATTGAATTTGTAACTATCAAACATAGGGGATTTGAAGAATACGAAAGGTAAGAGTTTGCATTTAAAATAATGTAAATTTTCATTACCATTTTGAAATATGTTCAAAAGCAGGGTAAAACTAGCCACCACATGGGGTAAAACTAACCAGAGAAAATTTGCAATAATTTTTAAATATTTTTACTGATCCACAAAATTTTCAGAGGTTGTACAGTTAGCTGAAATAAACATTTTTTATTTAATATAATTTTTTGTATACCCTATGATATTGTGCTGTGCACAGGAAAACTTTGGAAAATTTTCCAGAGCACAGCAGCAAAATAGTTAGGTATACTAAAATAATTTCTAAATAAAAAATGTGTATCTTACCCAACTGTACAACTGCTGCAAATTTTTTTTCTTTTTAATATATGCCCAACCATTTTGTTGTTGTGCACAGGAAAAATTTAAATTTGAAAAAAATAATTCCTGTGCACAGCACTAAAATGATGGGCATAGAAATTTTTTTTACAGAGGTTATACAGTTGGGTTTGATACACATTTTTTATTTAGAAAGATTTTTTGTATACAATTATTTTGCTGCTGCACATGGGAAAAACAATAATTTGAAATTTTTCCCATGCTCAGCAACAAAATAGTAAATGTATATATATAAAAAAATTTTTTTCACAGGTTGTGCAGTTGGGCAGTTACACATTTTTTATTTAGGAAATTTTTTTGTATACCCAACCATTTTGGTGTGTGCAAGGAAAATTTATGAAAATTTTCCCATACACAGTGTCAAAATCGTTGGGTATACAAAAAATTGTTCTAAATAAAAAATGTGTATCTCACCCAGCTATAAAAACCCTGGAAATTTCATTAACTTGTCATTGGTAGAAAAAAGTTATGCCCCAAAATGTTATTTTTTAGAAAAAAAAATTTGACATTTCATGATTATGGGATATTTGTGGTAATTTGACTTTTTTTTTTTTGAGTAACCAACATGAAAATGAATATCGATGATTTAACTATTTAAAGGTCATTTATCAAGTCATTTTTACAAAGGGAATATGCTGAAAAATTTGTATAAAGTTTGCATAAATTTTGCTACTATACATAGGTCCAAACATTTTTTTTCCAAATTATTTCTAAATAATCTATAATACTATTCTTATCTATTAATATTAAAAAGCACTACAGAATAGCCATTTTTAAATAATATTAATTGGATTAGTTTTACCCTGTTTCATCACACGCAATTTAAAAAAAAATTTTTATTTTTATTTTTCCATATTTTTTTTTTTATTGAAATATTCTGAAAGGTTCATACTTCTCAAAAAAATCATACTTAGTTATATCATGTAATACCGATTTTTTACGCCTTCCGAAAATCAAAATTTTCGAAACATTGGTTTTACCCATGTTATGGTTATATATATATATATATATATATATATATATATATATATATATATATATATATATATATATATATATATATATATATATATATATATATATATATATATATATATATATATATTAAAAGTATTAAGGAAAAACTAAATCACTCATTCATCAGATTATATAAATCATTTCTTTTTAAAACCAGTCTTATTAAAATAATAAAAAGTAAAACCCTAAAACGAGGGTAACAATAGGATTAAAAAATGAAAAACAAGAATAGAGAGTTAAAAAGTTGAAGTGTGACATTTTGGAGAAGTTGCTTATTTTCCTCTTCAGACAAAGCTGGAAAAATAGATGATGAAAGCAAACAAGAAACCTGTGTTTTGTCAGAAGTACGAAAATAACCAATTCAAAAAGAGGCAGCAAATTACGAAATCTGGCTACTATTCATTGTATGTAAAAATTGTTTAAAATGGGTTTTTAAATATCCTGTCAAAAATGTGTCCAGTGGTTCCTTGCAATACATGTAATTCCTCATATTTTGGTGAAATTATTAAATCTTTATGAATACAGATTGAACAACATAAAGCTAATATAAAAAGGTGCAATTTTTTTTTTTGCATATCACACAACATAAAATGGGATAATGCCAAATTTATTTTCTCATCAAAATTGAAAAATCTATATAGATTGTCATTTTTATTAAAATGTTACAGAATTTCAACATTGCTTCCAGATTTTTTTGAACTGGACAAATTTTTGATAGGATATTTAAAAACTATTTTAAAAATTTTTTTTACATAATGAATAGTAGACAATTTACATAATTTGTCACCTCTTTTTGGATTAGTTATTTTCATATTTCTGAAAACACAGGTTTCTTGTTTGCTTTCATCATATATTTTTCCAGTTTTGTCTGAAGAGGGAAATTGGTAACTTCTTCATATCATCACGCCTAACTTTTTAACTCCATTTTTGGTATATATTTTTTAATCCTATTACCTTTGTTTTAGTGTTTCATTTTTTATTATTAAGAGTAGTTTTAAAAAAAACTATATATATATATATATATATATATATATATATATATATATATATATATATATATATATATATATATATATATATATATATATAATATATATAATATATATATAAGGAAAGTCAAAAATTCTCAGACAAATATAATAAAATTTTGATTATTATATATATATATATATATATATATATATATATATATATATATATATATATATATATATATATATATATATATATATATATATATATATATATATATATATATATATATATATGGAACCAACCGGGGCCCCGGCCCCGGCCAACCCCGGCCATTTTCACTGACCCCGGCCCGGCCCCGGCAAAAATCAGGAAAACCGGGGTTGCCGGCCGGGGTTAAAATGGTAAAATTATACTTAATTTTTTTTTTTTTTTTAATTTTCAGCCGATTCTGCTGAAACTTTCAGTTATATAGATTTTTTACCGGTAAGAAAAGTCCATTTCTAGCGTTTTTCCGAGTCTATTACGGTTAAAAGTTTTTTTTTTTTTTTTTTTTTTTTTTTTTGAAATTTTACCTTTTTTAATTGAATGGCGGTGCCAAACCACTTTTTAGAATGAGCTGAAAATTGGACTATTTATTTAAAATTAAATGGGATACAAAAGTCTCTAATAGAGTTTTGTTCCCAGAGTTATAGGAAAAATGTTATAAGCCAAAAACTGACCAACTATAGAAAAAAAAATTTTTTGAACTAAAATAATCCACCTTTTCAGACAAAATTTAAAAAAAAAAAAATACAACTATGACATTTCCTATTTTTGGTGTGTATAGAGGAGGGGTGGGGCTACAAATTCCTCTATGTACTTTATTCGATGACATTCGTTGGTTTTGAGATATAGCCTTCAAAAAGGTCCATTTTTGGCCAAATTTCAAAAATTCCCAAAGTTTGAGAGGCTATATCTCGCTTCAAACAAAGAGCATTTAAATATGCACTAAATAAATATTGTTGCCCTGCCCTCTTTAAACAATATTCACAAATAAAAAAAAATAGTAGGTAGCGTTTTTTATAAATAATTTTTTCTCCAGAAGAGTACGATTTTTGCAAATTTTTTTTTCAAGTGCTTTTATAACTTTTTTCTAGACGTGATATCAAAAACCTATTCCCACCAATGCAAGAAATTGGGGCAAAGGTATTCAGCTAAATTTTCAGCTCATGTGGACCAGTGGTTTGATCCAGATATTCATTTTTTTTCAACTTTGGGTCCAAATAAGTTTCAAACCATTATAGACTCAAAAAAATGCTCGAAATCAACTCAGAACTTCGTGAAAAAATTCACATACTTTGAAAATTTCAGCTCAATCAGTCAAATAATAATAAAAAAAAATTCAAACAAAATATAAGAAAATTAAGATTTTTTTTCTTTTCTGTTTCTTTTGACCGCTCCTTTTCTGCTAGTGAATGTTCATCTTTGTGTTTTGATTTTAGATACTCCAAAAAGATTTGGTTGAAATTTTTTTACTTGTAGCACCCGGAGGTTCTCTTCTAATTTTCTGACTGCAGATGTTACATTTAGCTATTTCGAGCCTATCCTGAAACATTGTAAAGTATTCAAATACTGCAGAAGCTGATCTTTTAGCCATTTGACTGAAAGTATAAACAAAATAATAATTTTTAAATAATGCAGCTAAATGATACAAGTTTGATACATGGCAATAAAATAACAATATGTATAAATACAGGTTAAATTGATAATTTTATATCTTACATTTTTTCAAACTTTACCTTAGGGTCTTACTTAGTAAACCTGTTGAATCACTATTATGAATTAGAATTTTTTTTTTTTAATTTTTGTACTTTTTTTAAACTTTAACTATACAAAACTGTAATTTTTTGATTTTTTTTTGGAGAAAATGCATATAATCATTAATTTAAGTGAATGTTGGCTATTCTACTCCTTCCTTACAATTAAATAAACCTTATTTCTAATTTTCTTAACCTTAAATTTCAGTGCTTTTGACCTCTTTACAAATTTTAGGAAACCCCGGCCAGAACCCCGGCCCCGGCCAAATTCCAACCCCGGTCGGTCCCTATATATATATATATATATATATATATATATATATATATATATATATATATATATATATATATATATATATATATATATATATATATATATATATATATATATATATATATATATATATACACCAGTGGGAATAGTCCAGAGTTCTACTAATTTCCATCATTAGGAAATATTGGAATCAGTCAAATTAATGGTTTTTGAAGGTGTGCAAGTCAAAGTAATTTGGGAAAATAGAAAATAGATAAAGGGAGTGGGTTCCAGACTTTAAAAGTTGATTGAGCATAGCAGTTAAGTTTGAGGGCAGAGCTAGACATAGAAAGCGTGAGTCTGAGTATAAAGGTGTATCACATGAACACTTCTCAGTGGAGGAAGTATACAATGCAAGAGTTTAGAAGAGCAGTTTCTGTTGTAATAGCAATAGAGTAAGTGATGGAACAATTCAGTGAGCAGAAAAAGATTGGAGAAAATTAGTGAGAGTGAAAAAGTTAAGATGAAAAGCCCTAAACTTCACCTTTTTAAGGTGGGCTGTATGAATGGAACCACAGCAGATGTGTAAAGTACACTCCATTCAGGGGTTAACAATACTTCTATAAATAGAGAACAGCTAAATAAATTCTGAGAGTACCTCGGAACACCCTACCTCTTAGAAGCTTGTTTAGAAACAGAAGAATGTGATCCATTCATGTAAAAGAAACACTATGAACATTAAAGACATGATTTGTTTTATTTCAAAGTTGTCATAATTGTGTGGAAAGTTGTGTTAAGTAGAGAGTGGGATTTATTTGATTTTTTTTTTATTTTTTTTTTTAATGCACTGTAAACATCCATGGTTTCTCTACCTTAATTTGAGAAACAAAGAAGCTCCAAAGCCACCCTCCTAGCGTCAGTTGCTGTTGGCTGGAAAGTCTTTCAAAATAAATGAGTAATAAAGGATGGTATTATTGACATAGGAGTGGATAGGTGATGAAGTAATATATAGGAAAAGGTCATTAATGAAGAACAGAGAAATGAGTTGGGGATAAGACATATTTCTGAGGAACACCATTATTAATAAGATTTAAAGAAAGAACTGTGACTATGTATACAACTGCTACTTCCTCTATTTGGAGAGGAATTCAAAGAGAAGTATAGATTCTGAAATAGGGAAGTTTGGAAATCAAAGCCTTGTGCCAGACTTGAATACTTTCGATATATCAAGCACCACAACGTGAAAGATTAACAAATTCTTTAGAGCAGAGGGCCGGAGGCAGAGAGAGGAGAAAGATCACTATAGATAGTTCTTTTTGAAAACTATACCCACAACAAAATTAGAAGAAACAAAATGTTCCAGATCCTCCTGTTAAGGATAAATTTAAAAACTTTTGAAAGAATGGAGGTTAAAGAAATCAGAGTTAGTTAGTTGTCCTTCATTTTTTGGAAAGGCTTAATGGCACACATTTCCATCAAGAAGAGAAGGTTGAAGGAGAAAGTCAAAGATGAAATAGATTATCAAGGCAGGGTGTAAGTTCATGAAAAGTTTTGATAACTGCAGGAGGGATGTCATCAGGACCATATGCCTTCTCAGTGTTAAGCTCAGAGGTATCAGAAATGATGTCTGTAGAAGAAATTACAATATCAGGCATGAATGTATTTGAAGGGATTTAAGGAGGAGGAATAGATCCAGAATCATCTAAAGTGAAATTAGAGGCAAGAGTATGAGAAAAGAGTTAAATTTTTGTAGAAGGTAAAATGGCAATTGTGCTGTCATACTAGAGGAAGAGAAGAGGAAGAAGCAATGTTAGAGTTTACATATTTTTTGCAAAATGCCATAAAGGGTGTGAAGAGGAGGAACCAAAAAGATGTTGCATTTTCGATTGAGAAATGAGTTTTTGGTTTTACAGAATAGATTTTGCAAAATTCTGTAATGAAATATGTTTCATGAGTCTCTGGAGTCTGTAGACAAAATAATATTGAATGATACATATATTTAGATATTTGCCTTCAAAATGGGGTAAAATTTGTGGGTTAAAATTTTACTAAATGAGATGCTGAAATAGCAAGGAAATATAATGAATAGGTTTAGTTGTTGGCTAACAAATTTTGTTTTTTAAATGTTGCAGCAACATTTATCTGCTTTAATGTAGAAATGTGAAAAAGTTATGAGTATTGGGGATTTAAGTACAATTTTTGTGTTCAGCATCAGAAAATGGACTATTTTGTTGAATCTCTAAGCAAGCATGTTTCTGTGGTTATGAAATAACAGTTCCTTAAACTTCACCATTTTCTTGTGTTAATATGTGGAAATAGTTGACCCTCATAGAAGAGACTATGAACCCTCAACTATAAAGAGATCTAAAGCTACAGTTTTGCAAAACGGTGCTTGAAATATGTATGTATACTCGCACCAAGTTCACACAAAATTTGATGACTGAGTAGGGAATTTAGTCATTTGCCATGAAATGATCCTTTTGATTTATCTAGTTTACATTTATTTAAAATTTTATCTCGTAGATGTCTATAGTGCAGTGCAAAGCTCTAAAGTACTCAAGAAACTCCTTTTAAAAGAGTCTGTAATTTTATTCCATAACTTTCATTTGATTTCGCTGGGGATAGAAGATAAAGTTTCAAAAGAAAATGCTTTTAATAGACTTAATTTGAGTTTTTTTTTTTTTTTTTTTTTTTTTAAATAAAATTTATTGTTACAAGTAAATTTGAAGCATGGGAAGCGATTAATAAGGCCTAAAGTAAATCAGCATTTTCCAACATTTGAGATTTGAGACCCCCCCCTGCCAGTGGCAAGAAATGAAAAGCTACAAAGCCAATAGTACTTTCTCATGCATGCACCACTTTATATACTATTAGACAAGGATAATAAAACAAAACTTGAAAACAATCTGCCCTAATATATATATATATATATATATATATATATATATATATATATATATATATATATATATATATATATATATATATATATATATATATATATATATATATATATATATATATATATATATATATATATATATATATATATATATATATATATATATATATATATATATATATATATAATATATATATATATATATATATATATATTTTTTTTTAGTGGTACAAAGAGATAAAGGATTGATTTGTAAGCTTACTCTTTTTAAATTAACTTATATACACAAGTATTAATTTTCTTTATTTTGTTAGAGAGCTAATTTTTTTGTCAAATAAATTCATGTACTAAAACAATTTTAAATTCATAATTTTATGACTTTTTCAGTCCTTCTATTTTTGTCTTGATTTTTCCAGGCTGGAGCAGGAGGGGAACATGATTATGAAGAGGAAGCAATTGAACGGCCAGTAAAAAAATCAAATGTGCTCCCAATTTGGGGTAATGAAAAAACGATGAATTTAAATCCACTTATACTTACTAATATTCAGTCTTCCCAGTATTTTAAAGGTATAGTAAATTTCCATTTTATTTATAATATTTTTGGATAATTTTTTATTTTTATCACATAAAATATCTTGGGAGAGGGGAATCTAATGATAAATTAAATTTCAATATTTAAAGAAAATGAAAATTAAATTGTTACATTTTCATTCTTGTTTACTTTTATCTAACTGTCTTCACTCTCGCAACAAAGTTCTTACAACCTTTTTGCCATGTTAAAAACTGTTGTTCTTTTGAGAGATTACTTTCTATATAGTAAGGCAGATTTTCACGTTTGATTTTGCAAATGCCAATTATGTACCATTTAAAAGTCTATTAATAAAGTGATACAGTATATATTATATATAATATATATATATATATATATATATATATATATATATATATATATATATATATATATATATATATATATATATATATATATATATATATATACACACAATGCCTTGCAATTGCACGGTATATTAAGAAGTATAGGGTTAAAGATAGCTTTGTTCACTTATGTTTATTTCTTAAGCCTAATAGTACAGCACTATCAAATTTTCATCACCTTATTCAATATTCTATTTACTCTACAACAGGACTTAGGCAAGGTTAATAATCATAAACTGTACAGCTTATAGAGTTTTCACTACCTAAGTATTGAATTTAAAGCACTGCAAACCCACTTCATTCCCTTTATATTAAGCCTTATTTGCTTTCTCTTAGATTGCGATGCTCTCAGTACACGTTTCTAGGCACGCTGATCTGGCCTCACTGCTTGACTCTCTCTTCTGCATTCCTCCTTTCGCCCTCACTCTTTTCGAACTGGCCAATCACGTTCGTTTTAATATCACCTGATATAAGTTTGAGGAGTCGTGTTTCATTTCAATACAGTGGTGATCCCAGAGTCTGGAAATTCTTAACTATAACTGGTACTTAAGAATTTTCCCAGCCTTTGTCCCTTTTACATACTAATTACAATAATGCAAAGAAAAGTAGAAGGAAGAATGTTTTAAACTGCCAAAGTAAGAGGATAAGGAAAACAATCTTAGTATTAAGGATCTAATATCTGAATAGTAACACTAATTACATACAATACTAATTGGTTTTAATACTATTTTTGTTCCTGTAATATAAATGTTATTACTGCATCCTCATTCTAAAAGCAATCGATTCCATCTAAGTCTCTATATGATAATATGCCTTTATATTCCTTAGGTTTTCCACCTCTGTTCTTCCATTCTTTTCAATGTATACAGTATTGTTTGTGAATTTTAAAACTTTATACTGACCCGAGTAACGGGGTTCTATCTTTCCTAGGTTGTACTGCCTGTTTCTTACAAGTACATACTTTGCTTCCTTTAGATCCTTCGGCATGAATATTTTCTTGTTTTTAAGGGTAGGTCTCAATGCCAGAGGCTTCGAGAGTAGGTATGTTAGTTTTCCAGCATAAGTTTTATAATCCATATAAGGTTTGCTACTTCTGCTTTCAAGTAAAGCTCCCTGGTATCAGCGGGTTTTGGCCAAACATCAGCATGGATGCTGTAATTCCGCTATCTTCTATGGGAGCAGTTCTCAAACAAAATAGTGCAAAAGGTAGGAGATCAATCCACTTCTGTTTATACGTCGATACTTCCGCAAGCATAGTCCTTAAACAACTCAACAGGGTCTTATGGTAAACCTCCAAGGCCCCATTACTCTCCGTTGAATAGCTGCTTGAAGTTACATGCTTTATTCCTAGTATTTTGCACATACTTTGGAAAAGCCCCGAAGTAAACTGAGGCCCTCTATCACTTATAAGCATTTTCATTACTCCTCCTACGGGGAACATTTCCCGTACCATAGTATCAGCTATAGTCTCTTTTTCTACGTTTTTCAAGAGGAAAAGCCCATATGTACCTGGAGTACCTATCTAAAAAGGTTAATAAATATTTATATCCCCTACATTCAGGCATCTTAAGGATGTCAACATGAACTATTTCAAATTTCTCGAATACCTCCTGAAACTTTTTATATTCCGGGTTAATGTTCTTAATGAGCTTAGCTCTTTGACAAGGATCACACGTTCTCACAAACTCTTTCACTTTTGCATTCATATTTTGAAACACGAATTCTGATTTCAAGCTTTTCACTGTTCTCTGAACCCCCAGGTGCCCCCTTCCATGGCAATATTCAATCACTTCTTTTACGCACTTTTCAGGTACATACACTCGATAGTAACCCAACGATATATCCACATATAGTTCTATTTCGGTATCTTTATACCAAAACTTTCTTTTCACTAAATTTAATGCAGTTGCTTCTTCACCTGTAATATACCTTTTTAGTCCTTCATCCTCCTTCCTGAGCCTCCTTCAACTCTTCGTAGTTTATTTCTCTTCTGAATTTATTTAAAGAATCTGCTGAACTTATTTTAAATATTTCTCCAAATCCAGCCGCATTCCTTTTGGTTTCAGCACCTTCAAGGTTAGAGAGGCTCAATTTTGTTCTCTGCCTTCTTGTGGTTTCCGAAGCTTCAGTTATTACGCCAGCAAGGCAAGCGATATTTTGGGCATTTAATTTACTATGCCCCGCCTCTTCTATAATGGCCTCCTTAAGCTAATCCTCTCTCGTAGTACGCATAGGAATTTTTTCGGGGCTCGTAGCTTTGATTGCATAAATCCCATCAGCCTTTTCTGCTTCCTTAACATTGCTCGGATTTTCTAAATACCTGGATAGGTAATCGGCTAGCACGTTTTCCGATCCTTTTATATGCTCTAACTCTATGTCAAACTCGGAGATAAAGGCTAAATATCGCTTTTCCCGCGTGTTTAACGCAGGTGAGTATTTTTTTTTTCAAAGGCCTGCTTCACCGACAAGCTATCCGTCAGTATCTTCACCTTTCTTCCTATCATGAGGTGTGAGAATTTATTCATTGTCTTTTTTATTGCAAGGAGTTCTTTGCTAAACACCGTATAAGACCTCTCGCACGGCTTTAAAACCGCACTATAAAATCCTAAAGGTTTTCTCTCTTCATTATCTAGGAAAATGGCACCTGCAGTAGCTACATCGCTTGCATCTGTGTATATAATTAGGGGAGTATCTCCTTCAGG
>SEYY01000228.1:12205-32868 GCA_009176605.1 Armadillidium nasatum
CAGTGGTGATCCCAGAGTCTGGAAATTCTTAACTATAACTGGTACTTAAGAAATTTCCCAGCCTTTGTCCCTCTTACATACTAATTACAATAATGCAAAGAAAAGTAGAAGGAAGATGTTTTAAATTGCCAAAGTTGAGGATAAGGAAAACAATCTTAGTATTAAGGATCTAATATCTGAATAGTAACACTAATTACATACAATACTAATTGGTTTTAATACTATTTTTGTTCCTGTAATATAAATGTTATTACTGCATCCTCATTCTAAAAGCAATCGATTCATCTAAGGCTCTATATGGTAATATCCTTTATATTCCTTAGGTTTTCCACCTCTGTTCTTCCATTCTTTTCATGTATACAGTATTGTTTGTGAATTTTAAAACTTTATACTGACCCGAGTAACGGGGTTCTATCTTTCCTAGGTTGTACTGCCTGTTTCTTACAAGCACATACTTTGCTTCTTTAGATCCTTCGGCATGAATATTTTCTTGTTTTTAAGGGTAGGTCTCAATGCCAGAGGCTTCGAGAGTAGGTATGTTAGTTTTCAGCATAAGTTTTATAATCCATATAAGGTTTGCTACTTCTGCTTTCAAGTAAAGCTCCCGGTATCAGCGGGTTTTGGCCAAACATCAGCATGGATGCTGTAATTCCGCTATCTTCTATGGGAGCAGTTCTCAAACAAAATAGTGCAAAAGGTAGGAGATCAACCACTTTTGTTTATACGTAGATACTTCGCAAGCATAGTCCTTAAACAACTCAACAGGGTCTTATGGTAAACCTCCAAGGCCCCATTACTCTCCGGTGAATAGCTGCTTGAAGTTACATGCTTTATTCCTAATATTTTGCACACACTTTGGAAAAGCCCAGAAGTAAACTGAGGCCCTCTATCACTTATAAGCATTTTCATTACTCCTCCTACGGGGAACATTTCCCGTACCATAGTATCAGCTATAGTCTCTTTTTCTACGTTTTTCAGAGGAAAAGCCCATATGTACCTGGAGTACCTTCTAAAAAGGTTAATAAATATTTATATCCCCTACATTCCGGCATCTTAAGGATGTCAACATGAACTATTTCAAATTTCTCGGATACCTCCTGAAACTTTTTATATTCCGGGTTAATGTTCTTAATGAGCTTAGCTCTTTGACAAGGATCACACGTTCTCACAAACTCTTTCACTTTTGCATTCATATTTTGAAACACGAATTCTGATTTCAAGCTTTTCACTGTTCTCTGAACCCCCAGGTGCCCCCTTCCATGGCAATATTCAATCACTTCTTTTACGCACTTTTCAGGTACATACACTCTATAGTAACCCAACGATATATCCGCGTGTTCTATTTCGGTATCTTTATACCAAAACTTTCTTTTCACTAAATTTAATGCAGTTGCTTCTTCACCGGTAATATATTTTTTTAGTCCTTCATCCTCTTCCTGCGCCTCCTTCAACTCTTCGTAGTTTATTTCTCTTCTGAATTTATTTAAAGAATCTGCTGAACTTATTTTAAATATTTCTCCAAATACAGCCGCATTCCTTTTGGTTTCAGCACCTTCATGGTTAGAGAGGCTCAATTTTGTTCTCTGCCTTCTTGTGGTTTCCGAAGCTTCAGTTATTACGCCAGCAAGGCAAGCGGTATTTTGGGCATTTAATTTACTATGCCCCGCCTCTTCTATAATGGCCTCCTTAAGCTAATCCTCTCTCGTAGTACGCATAAGTATTTTTTTGGGGCTCGTAGCTTTGATTGCATAAATCCCATCTGCCTCTTCTGCTTCCTTAACATTGCTCGGATTTTCTAAATACCTGGATAGGTAATCGGCTAGCACGTTTTCCGATCCTTTTATATGCTCTAACTCTGTCAAACTCGGAGATAAAGGCTAAATATCGCTTTTCCCGCGTGTTTAAAGCAGGTGAGTATTTTTTTTTCGAAGGCCTGCTTCACCGACAAGCTATCCGTCAGTATCTTCACCTTTCTTCCTATCATGAGGTGTGAGAATTTATTCATTCTATTTTTTATTGCAAGGAGCTCTTTGCTAAATACCGTATAAGACCTCTCGCACAGCTTTAAAGCCGCACTATAAAATCCTAAAGGTTTTCTCTCTTCATTATCTAGGAAAATGGCCCCTGCAGTAGCTACATCGCTTGCATCTGTGTAAATAATTAGGGGAGTATCTCCTTCAGGGTACCCTAGCTCAACTGCATCTTGCAACGCTGACTTCGTTCCTTCAAATGCCAATTCTGAATCGCGTTTCCATTTTATTTTTCTTGAACTGAAAGGTTTCCCTCTCAACTCACGAGTCAGTGGCTCTAGTATGTGAGCTAAATTCGGAATGCAAGAACGGAAAAAGTTAAGCGCTCCTAGAAATGATCGGAGTTGCTTAATGGTCTTAGGTTTTGAAATCCTCTTAATAACCTCTACTCTCTCAGTATTTGGTTTCATGCCCCTGCTGGAAATGTCGTATCCCAGGAAGGTTACCTGCTTTTCACCAATCATGCTTTTCGATCCATTCAAATAAATTTTGCAGTAAGAAAATCGTTCCAACACTTTCTCTAATATTTGTTTATGCTCTTCTCCTTCGGTAGCAATTAATATGTCATCTATATACACAAACACATGTGGAAGGTCAGCCAGCAATATGTGCATAAATCTTAGAAATGCACCCGCTGAATTGCAATGCCCCTCGACAATTGTGTTGTAGCTAAAGCTACCGAAAGGAGTATTGATTGTGAAGTACTTCTTACTGTTTTCATGCAAGGGAAGATTATAAAAGGCCTTTGTTAAGTCTAGCTTGGATAAAAATCTTGCATTTTGCAATTATATTGGCTACATCTCCAAGTTTGGGAGTGCGTAGCAATCTCTAATTGATATTGCGTTTAGTTGCCTAAGGTCTGCAACTACCCTCACCTCTGTCTCATCCTTTCTTAAGACATTAATGGGGAAGCCCCAGTCGCTATTGCTTCTGTTTATTACTCCGGCTTCAAGCAATTTCTGTATCTCCGCTTTTGTTTTATTGTAGTTTTATTGTAAAGACTAGCAGGGAGCCTCCTCGCTTTAATATGATAAGGCGCTTTAGGCCAATATCAATGCTCATCGTCTCACAGCCATATACCTCCACTGGCGTCTCGTTTGCAGCAATTAAATTCCCCACTACTTCGCTCATTCTATCCTTTGCACTTGCAGGGGTCACGGATGCAATTGCACCACAGTCAATTACGAATTGCCTACCTGTTACTCTATCTTCTACCTTATAAAGAGGATACCTTGCTTTATTCCTCAACCCTTCCGCAGCATTTCTTTTCTTTTCAATGCCTGCTTCTACTCCCAAAATGGGCGTGGCTTCTGCCCTTTCTATTATATCTGGCTTTGTTCTATGTACGTCACTTATAAAAATTTTATTATTATTTACCTGTAATTCCTTTAGCATTCCTAGAGTAAAATAAACACATTCGTTGTATTCACTATTATTATCTTCCTCATTATTATTATTTTTATTACCATCATCATTATTATTAATAATTCTATCATTAAAATCATTACCATTATCATCATTAATATTATTATTATTATCATTATTATTATTATTATTATTATTATCACTTTTTGTTTTATTATCACTATTATTTTTTTTTTTTTTTTTTTTATTTTTTTTTTATTTTTATTATTATTATTATTTTATTATTATTATTATTATTATTATTATTATTATTATTATTATTATTATTATTATTATTATTATTATCATTAGTTATTATTATTGAAGGATTCATAATCGACCAATTTAATTCTGTTCTCGTTTTGTTCAAATCCTCTACGTAATGTCTAATGAAAGTCTCGTTTACAATTTTTACACTCACGACACCCACAAACCTTACCATCTGCTTTTCTTTACGTTTAAGTCTATCGGGTGTCGTCTTCACTCGTTTCCCGCATTGTCAGATCTCGCGGCGTAGTTAGTCGTTCTCATTGGTTTATTTTCCTTCTTTAAAAGAGGTGCCATGGCACATTGTCCGAATTCACATTTATAACTATTATGGCCGAACTGTTGGTGGTGCACACAAAGATCTCGGTCTCTTTGGTAGCCTGTATGATTTCTTCCAGCGTTGGTATTCCTTCTTACGCTTGAGCTTCTGCCACGTCTTGTAGATTCCCCGTGGTATCTCGGGTTTTCCCTTTCATAGCGATCGCTATATAATTTTTCTGCTATGTAATTCACGTTACTAGAAAGATCCTTAATTTGTTTTAAAATCTCAGAATGACTTAATTAATTCTCTTAAACAGTCATTGTCTTTCTCTTCTTCTCGTGGATTAGATTTGGCAGTCACGCTCATTGTGCCTCCTCTCAAGGAGAAGGCTTGCCCCCATCCTTTGTTGCCGTGGGAGAATGGGTTTTAAGTCCCTTCGAGAGTTGAAAACATTCTATACATGTTTTCTGCGATTCTCACAATTTCTTCGATTGAGGCACTCTCTACCATAGTTTGCAACGAAATTTGAATGGGGGATTGGCATTTCTGTTAAGAATAGTTCTCTCAGGAATTTTGCTTCGTTGTTCACAAGCAATGAATAATTAGAGTTTCCTAATGCATTTTTAACTCTCCAAATATTCAGAGGGTCTTTCATCTTGTTTTAGCCCATGTTTAAAAACTGACCTTACACTCTTTCGGAGACAAGGGGCATATGTAGCTTCTATGTCCTGTATCAATTCCCTGTAACAGTTGCTGCTCAAGGGGAATGTTAGTTTAGCAATTAGAGTCGTGGGTAATATTGTAGATTATAATTTAACTTTCTCTTAGGGTCGTTCACGGAATATAATTTCAATAATATTGTTTATTGTATTTATTCAGTTGATGGCATCTGATTCATCAAATCGCAGTAAGTCGCTCGCATATAACGGTCGTTGCTGGGTGGTCTGCCTTCGTGGGGGAGTTGGGGGATTCTCTTCTGTTTCTGTGTCTTGACGTTGTAGCTTGGGGGGAGAATTCTCCTCCCTCTCTCTAAAAGAATCATTGTCGGTTGGCGTTGGAGAGGAAAGTTCTTCTTTGTTGGTTGCGTCTGAGTTCTTGGGTAGATTTTTCTTCTCCTTTCCCCTAGTGGACCTTGCTTGTGGGGTGGTTTTTCTAATGCAACGGAGGTCAAAAAAAAAAAAAAAAAAAAAAAAAAAAAAAAAAAAAAAAAATATATAAATATATATATATATATATATATATATATATATATATATATATATATATATATATATATATATATATATATATATATATATATATATATATATATATATATATATATATATATGTTTAAGTTTGCTTATATATAGTGGAATCGAACCCGGTCCCTATAACACAATACCATAGAGTTAAACCACTATGCTACTGGCGGTTCAAAAGAGAAATCCAAAGAGAAGGCTTGTGAATTCACAAGAGCAACCTCCAAGGATCTCTACCGACCGCGCTTGAGAGTGAGGCAAATGACCCAGGCTCGGCCCCCCGTTTCCTCTCTCAAACTAAATAGATGGATCAGCAATTAAGGTCTGCTAACTCTCTCGCAGATCAAATACATTAAACATCATTGTTTAAAGTTTGCTATAGGGGAATCGAACCCGGGCCCTATAGCACAAAAGCATAGAGTTTTACCACTAAGCTTTAGGGTCCGACCAGCTTGTGGCACCGAAGTGCCACAAACGTTTCCTTTCAACAGAAGGGGGTCTTTCCTGCGGAAGACTTGAAGAGATAGAAGAGGATACAGTGATAAGAAGGTGATCGGAGGAATCCAGAGTAGGAAAGAGTTTAACAGTATAAGGAGAAGGATTAGAAGTTAGGAAAAGGTCTAGAATGTTGGGTTCATCTTCAAGACGATCAGGGATACGAGTAGGGAGCTGCACCAATTGCTCAAGGTCATTTTGGTTAGCGAAATGGAAGGCATGTTCACCAGCTGTATCATGAGAACTAGAAGAAAGCCATTGGCGGTGGTGAACATTGAAATCACCTAATATGATGATTTTCAGAGAAAGGAGAAGAGAGAATGTGCTCTATTTTGGAGTTTAAATAGTCAAAGAATTTAAGATAGTCAGTAGAATTAGGAGATAAATAAACAGAACAAATGAATTTAGTCATAGAATGGCAAGAGAGCAAGCCATAAGGTGGAAAATTCGGTAGACTCCAAATTAGAGACACAAGGACAAACAACATTGTTGCGCACGTATGCACAACAACCACCTTTCGCTGAAAATTGAGGATAGAGACATTAGTAGGAAACAGAATAGGGTTTTCTGTCAAGTATAAGAGGTGAGGTCTAGAAGAAGAGAGGTGATGTTCAACAAGGTGGAAATTAGGGTGTAGACCGCGAATATTGCAGAAATTAATAATAATAAAAAAATAATTGTGCATCAAAACAAGCTGGCACAAGGTGGCACCAGACCCATCACCTGAGGTCACCAACTCTCCAAGTGGTGATGAGGGAAGGGGTGGATGAGGGGCTATTTTTGAAAGCTGCCCCCCGGGGCGGAGATGTTAAGCATAAGAAAGTCCCTTCACTGATTTGTTTTCTAATAAGAAAATAACATAAATTTTTTTCAAAACCTTTTTCCCAATGATTTGTTAGGACAGTTTTTGTAGTGTTGTAATAGAGAAAGTATAGAGAGAATGAAACAACTATTTGACTGGCAGAAAGAGACTAGAGAGAATTAGTGAGAGAGTAAGTTAAAACGAAAAGCCCTAGATGTATGCTTTATAAAGGGGGTAACAACACCCCTATAAAAGGCAAGCACCTCGGTTGGTGTGAAAAAACTACTCTTGCAAGCTTGTTTAGGAAGAGAAATGTGTTCCTTCTAAGAAAGATCATAAAAAAAACCAAAAAAAAAAACCAGAAAATTAAGGTTGAACGAAGTTTAAAGTTGTGTGTTGTCGAAGATGTCATAGTTGTGTGGAAGGTTGTGTTGAATGAAGAGATTGAGGAACTGAATTTTTTTGAGACATTGAAAACAACCTTATTTTCTCCGCGTAGATTGAAATACGAGAAAGGTTAGATAACAGTTGCTCCAAGGCTACCATACATGCGTCAAAAACTGCCGTTGGGAGTTGCGTCTTTTAAATTGGAAGGAGTAATGAAGGGTGGAGTCAATAGCATAGGAGTGGATACGTTATTTAGTAATTGAGAGAATGTCTTTAATGAAAACTAGGAAAAGAGTTGGAGTTAGGACAGATTCTTGAGAAACACTACTATTATTAGATTTAAAGGAAGAACTGTGGCAGTCTACAATAGCTGCTATAGAACGACCGGAAAGAAAAATCAGAGAAGGGGAAAGTTTAAAAATAAAAAATTTATACAACACTCTATCGGAGGCTTTCGATATGTCTATCGCGACACCAAAAGATATACTGAAATGCTGAAGAAAGGAGGACCAAAAGTTAGAGAGAAGGGAGAGAAAATCACCAGTAGAACTTTTTTTTACGAAAGCCATACTGGCGATCTGAGATAAGATTAGAAGATTTGAGATCTTTCCAACTCATAACAAGAAACTTTAGAAAGAATGGAGGTTGAAGAAATGGGATGGTAGTTGAAAGGCTAGAGAGGTCCCTCTTTTTCGGCACATGCTGAATGAGATAATGTTTCCTGCGAGAATAAAAGGTTGAAGTATAAAGACAAAGATGAAATATTTAGCTAAAGCAGGGTACAAGCTAAAAAGCACAAATAAATATTCAGAACTACATTAGGGATAAAATTAGTACCTTAATTCCTTTTTAGCGTAAAGCTCTAAGAGAGAGCAGAAATGGACTTGTTTAGAAGAAATTACAATTTTTTGATATAAAGGAGTTTGGGGGGGGGCTGAAAGGATGAGATATTACTCCAAAATCATTTGAAGTTAAATTAGTGGCAGAAGTCTGAGCAAAAAGTTCAGTTTTTGAAGAAGGTAAAACGGCAATTGTGCTGAAAGAAAATACTAGTGGAGGGAAAGAGGAAGAGGCAAAGTTTGAGTTGACATTTTTTTGCAAACTGCTTGAAAGAGAGGAAGAGGAGCCAGAAAAATGATTGCATTTTGTATTCAGAAATGAGTTTTTGGTGTTGCAAAGAACAAGAACAGATTTTAAACAATTTCATGATGAAATATAAATTGCATGATTTTCTGATTTTGAAAACAACGGTAATTCCTGAAGGCAGCATCACTGCAGCAAATAGCACTAGAATAAGCAGAGTTAAACCAAGGTTTGTAAGGTTTAGTAGAAGGGAAAGATTATAGAATTTAGTCTCCATACCTCAGTGAATCATCTCAGTAACGCACTCTGCACAATCATAGGGACCCTTCCCACGGAAGCGATGATCATTCAACAGGTAATCAAAAAGGTACGACCGAAAGTCCTGACCAGCTTGGGCACCGAAATGTCACAAACCTTTCCTCGAAATATGCGAGTCTTTCTTGAGGAAGACTTTAAAAGATACAAGAGGATACTGCGATAGGAAAACCATCGGAAGAACCCAGAGGAGGATAGAGTTTGATAGTATAAGGAGAAGGATTAGAAGTTTAAAAACAGGTCTAGAATGTTGGGTTTATCTCCATGACGATCAGGGATACTAGTAGGGAGCTGCACCCACTACTCAGGGTCGTATCATGTATCATGAAAACTAGAAGAAAGTCATTGGCGGTGGTGAACATTGAAATTACCTAATATGATAATTTCTGAGAAAGGAGAAAAAGAAAATGTTCTCTGTTTTGGAGTTTAGATAGTCAAAGAATTTAGGATAATCAGTAAATTAGGAGATAAATAAACAAGAAAGATGAATTTAAATGTGGAATTGGCAAAAGAGCTCTAGCCACAATTTGGAAAATCCAGAAGACTCCAGATTAGAGACATGAAAGTTAACAAAATCATAGCGCACATATGCATAAAAACCTCCTTTGGCTTAAAATTGATGATAGAGACAGTAAGAGGAAACAGAAAATGGTGTGCTATTAGAACGCTCAAGCACCTGAGTATCTATCAAGAATAAAAGGTTAGGTTTTAAAGAAGAGAGGTGGTGTTCAACAAGATATAAATTGTATTGAACACCGCTAATATTTCAGAAATTCATTAAGAAAATAGTTCATGCACTTGGGCAAGTCAGATACAAAGTCTTGGTGGCACCACCAAGACTTCTATCAATAATCTATCAATAGTTTTGTTTAAGCAATGTGACTACAAAACAACTAGGTGTATTATAGATAGCAGAAAATCAAGATTTTATGATCATTGAATATTTTCAATATTGTTTCAACCTTCATGAGTTCAGTAAAAAAAAATTGGTATTGGTACTCAGTATTGAGCTGTTTAAAATTGTCGGTATTGGTTAAAACTTTGGTATCGCTTCATCCCTAATATATATATATATATATATATATATATATATATATATATATATATATATATATATATATATATATATATATATATATATATATATATATATATATATATATATATATATATATATATATATATATATATATATATATATATATATATATATATATATATATATATATATATATATATATATATATATATATATATATATATATATATATATATATATATATATATATATATATTACAGTAAACTTATACCAGCTAAAAACGTATCATGAAGTTATTGACGAAATTTACTATAAAGTTAACCATCTAGAACCTTGGGAAAAGGGTAGTAGAAAAACTTCAGGTCAAACAGGAATGTGTGGAGGGGTAAGTATTTTGCGTAGCTTACAAAGCAGTTTTAAATTGTGCATCAAAAATAAACAAATCTAATAATAATAATAATAATAATAATAATAATAATAATAATAATAATAATCTATTATATTTTTTTATATATAATAGTAGTAGTAGTATAGCCATATCAATAGGATGACACACTAGCTGTACTAGGTAGCATCGACTTTTATGAGATTTAGACTGCTAGATAAATTTAAATAATATTTTGTTGTGAAACTAATTTTATATATTATAGGTTAGAGGAGTTGGCGCTGGTGGAATTGTTTCAACAGCCTTTTGCATTTTGTACAAACTCTATACCTTAAAACTTACCCGGAAACAAGTTCAAGGTCTCATCAATCATTCAGACTCCCCTTATATAAGGGGTCTTGGATTCATGTATATACGGTATGTGTAATTTTTTTTTCTATTTATTTATTTTTATTTTTTTAACAAGACTCAAAATACTAATATCAAATAATTTCTACTCTTATACCAATCTGTAATTTTTAAAGTAGTAAAAATACATTAAATATAAAAATTGAAATAGATGAATATTCAGTTTATGTAATTGGTTAATTGATGTTAATGAGTTAAGCTTTGTTTTTATGATGTATAATTTTTCCTGGAAGCTTAATCAAATGTGTGTGGTGTTTTTTTGTTTATTTTGTTGTTGTTGTTTTAACATGACTCAAAGACGAAGTATATTAAAAAAATAGTATGGAACATTGTATATCCGTAAAGCATAAAGTATCATATCTTGATTTTCTTCTCTCTCTCTCTCTCATTTTTTTTTTTTATAAATGTGAAATGACATTGCGATCTTGAAATTTGAAATCATAGTATAAAGCTTTCAAAAATTTTCTTTCATATTATATAAAATCACCAATTATTGTAATGTTAATTTTAGTAATGAAATTCATATTTAGTTAACTGCGTATTAAATAAAAATTGCAGTAAATTGAAAATAATTTGCATTTAAACTTCTTAAATTTTATACACTAATTACTCTATTTTTTCCTTTGAACTTTTTTTTTTTATATATATATATGGAAAGTATTTTTTTTAGGTCCAAATATTAACATTTACTACTACATAAAACATAATTTTCATAAAATAATTATATAATTGACAGTTTAAAAAAAAAAAAAAAACAGAATTGGTTGAGATTATTTTACTGCAATTTATTATTATTATTATTATTATTGACAAAAGTGACACTAAAATTTTTCTTTTATATTTTAGGTTTACCCAACCTCCTGCAGACCTTTGGGAATGGTTTGAATCTTATCTAGAGGATGAAGAGGTAAGTACCAGAACCACCTTGGCTATTTACTTATTCTTTTAATTTTTCTTTCTATCTTTTTACCAAACTAAGAATTGTCTGAATATTAATTTTATCATAAGTCAAGTTAATCTTTATTAAATTTAAATTTTAAAATTCTTTTTCTTTATCCTTTCAAAACAGTGGTAATGTTAGGCAAATTTTCTCTGATTTGTTTTTGCATTCTCCTTTTTTCTTTCTTTCTTTCTTTTCTTTCTATCTTTTTCTTTCTCTCTATCTTTCTTTCTAAAAAGAATTTAAAAAGGTGGTTCTGGAGTGGAATTATCATCCACGTAAATGACGGTGAGTTAATTTGTCTTTATTTTGTTGTATATTAAGTACTATTTTTAGGGATTTGTGGGAGGGTTTTCGCCTCGAAATCTTTTCATTTGGTTTACTTATATATATATATATATATATATATATATATATATATATATATATATATATATATATATATATATATATATATATATATATATATATATATATATATATATATATATATATATATATATATATATATATATATATATATATATTGTGGGAAGAGTAGGGATGACAGTATCATATTATTATAAATGCCTACCCAGAATCTGGTTCGTTTTTTTTTTTTTTTTTAATCCGAAAATCATAACTTGATATTTTTTAAAATTGTAAATTAATTGGAATGCTTATAGAAAATTGTTGTACCGGAAACGTCTGAAGTAAATCACCCTATTTTGGTATATAGTATATACTTAACAATAGGTTAAATATAGTTTACTATACTTTTTTTAAAACCAGATTCTTGGTATCACATAGATTAAAAACCAAAATTTTTGGATTGCTAATTATTTTGAAATTTAGTATTAATTAAA
This sequence comes from Armadillidium nasatum, assembly GCA_009176605.1. Classification (NCBI taxonomy): domain Eukaryota; kingdom Metazoa; phylum Arthropoda; class Malacostraca; order Isopoda; family Armadillidiidae; genus Armadillidium; species Armadillidium nasatum. Next base: position 24,110 of record SEYY01000228.1, read on the forward strand.
TAATTAACATGTGTTGATATTTAAATTTTAGATAAGATTTTGTATTTATTTCATTATTGCAGTTTCTTTTCCTGATAAGGAAATAAATGGTAGCTGTATATATATATATATATATATATATATATATATATATATATATATATATATATATATATATATATATATATATATATATATATATATATATATATATATATATATATATATATATATATATATATATATATATATATATATATATATATATATATATATATATATATATATATATATATATATATATATATATATATATATATATATATATATATATATATATATATATATATATATATATATATATATATATATATATATATATATATATATATATATACTTAAATTTTGAAATTTTAAGATTAGTTTTACGTTAAAGAATATTCAATGAATAGGATAATCTCAAGTTTTTATGGGGTGACAATTTTTGAATTTAATTTTTAAAATTTTCCGTTCATTTCGTAATTTTTTGTTTTTTTATATAGAACATAAAAACTAAATATTAATTCAATAAATATTGGTTATAACAAGAATAATTTGTTGGGTTTATTAAAGGATTTTGGTTGGTATAATAATTGTAGAAATGTTTAATTTTTCTGATTACTTTTATATAACTACATTTGCGCCTTAGAAGTCAAACGATTTTTTTTTTTTGCAAGTCATTTTTTTTTTTTTTTTGTAAAAACAGTTGTGACAAGGATCATATTTTTTCTCAGTTATTGGAGATTTTATTTTGAAGGGAAAGCGCAAATTTGATTTAAAATTTATAAATATTTCTTGGTTACTTAGTTAAAGAAGATCATGAAACTTTAGCCAATTTTTAATTATCTTTAGTGCTTGGTCTTGATAGGTGTTCTATTATTTTATATATATATTTTTACTTGAATACGTTTTTAACTTGGTATTTGCAAAGTTATAAGTACAGTAATGATTTGTTGATATTAGATTTATTTTTCGTTCAACATAATGATGCCAGTTCAATATAAATATTTTCACAAATATTTTAATTATAAACATTTAACTATCTGTTTTGCTTTAAATTTTTGTGGATAAAACTCGAGAATTCAATTTGTAAAGAATTGTATATTGATGTTTTAAATACCAGTGAAATTTGCAATGTGCAATACCTGGTGATACACATTTACTTTGCAATATTTTTGTTCATATATATATAATATATATATATATATATATATATATATATATATATATATATATATATATATATATATATATATATATATATATATATATATATATATATATATATATATATATATATATATATATATATATATATATATATATATATATAGTGGAAATTTTGTATGTTAGGTCATTGTTGTAATTAGTTACTGAGATTTCTCACTTCCTTATTCTCCACAGGCCAGTGAATTATGGAGGAGAAACCCGTCGAGTTCTCTACAAAGTGGGGTTGTCGGGTTTAAGAGATTAAGAGGGGTAGCAACCCAAAGGTTTTTACTTTAAAAGAAATTCCATGTATAACCTTTAAATGAACTCTTTGTGAAAAAAGTGACTGAGAGTCTTCTTTATCCTTATTCTCAGCTTATGTTTTTGTTGTGGTAATTTAAAATGACGATTGTGAATAGAGTTTTTTTTTTTTTTTTTTTTTTTTTTTTTTTTTTTTTTTTTAATTGAAATATCCTTTACCTCTTTTTAGAGTAATTTTTGTACTTTATTTCTTTAAAACGTCTTTTTTGAAAACTAGTTTTCTCATTTAAAAAAAAAAAATAAAAAGGAAAATTCTCGGTCTCAGTTTCATTTTAGGTTAAATGTACTTTTGTCTTTTTAACTGGAAAACCCTCCCAGTTATTCGATTTATATTTTATGCAGGCTTCTTTCAAGTTTTAGTACATTCATTCCAATATATATATATATATATATATATATATATATATATATATATATATATATATATATATATATATATATATATATATATATATATATATATATATATATATATATATATATATATATATATATATATATATATATAAAAAAAAAAAAAAAAAAAAAAAAAAAAAATATTTTTTTTTTTTTTTTTTTTTTTTTTAATCTTATGAATTTTTTCTTGAAAGAAATTTGCAAATGATCTTTGATTAATTGTAAATTGCCTAAAGTAATATATTTAGTTATATAGTTAAAGATGAAGCTTAGTTAAAAATTAAAATTAGATCTCGAGGATAATTTGCGTTTCTTTTATTAATTGATTTTAAATAAATTTTCTTCTTTTTTCAGGAAATCGACGTGAGAGCTGGTGGAGGTCAAACGTGCACCATTGGACAGATGGTAAGGCACATGCTAACGAAATTAGAATGGCATTCAACACTCTTTCCCAGAATTCCGGTACCTATACAGAAGGATATTGAAAAGAAATTAGCCGATAAAGGATCGGCAAAAGTAACCCAGACTACAGAACGTTATGCTTCTGGCAGAGATTTCGTGTAAGTGTTCTTTTAAACCAATAAGTTGCAAAGTAGTCTTTATTGTATGTTTCATATTTTTTTTTTATTGTATGTGATTTTTTATTTTTTTTTGCAGTGAAGAATCCAGACGAAGAGATGAAACTAATGGGGAATTTCGAAGAAATAGAGATTACCAAGAACGAGACGATAGAGATCGTCGCGAAAGAGAGGAAAAATATAGAGAGAGAGACTACAGAGACAAGGAAAAAGAAAAATACAGAGACAGACCAAGAGAAAGAAGTCCTGATAGGGGAAGAGAAAGAGATTATGACAAAGATCGAAGAAGGTTCGTTCCTCAGATTTTTATTTGGTAATTGTAGGTTTTGTTGTTAAAGTAATTATGAGTTGATAAAAGAATAGCTTTTTTTTTTTTTTAGCTTAAAAAGTATTGAAATAATTGCAAGAAAAAAAAAAAAAAAGTTCTACACCCATTAAATTTAGAAATTGAAAATTATTTTATAACCAAATTTTGATGTATTAATGTAAATTTTTTTTTACCTATAAAATTTAGTTCCCTCATTATCAGTGATATATTTTGAAGTACATTTTTCAACTTTTAATAAAGAAAAAGAAAATTGTATTTAATTTCATTTCAGTCGAGAACGCGATAGACACCATCACCATCAGCACCGTCATACAACATCACGAAGCCATCATAGAGACCGTAGAGAGAGAAGTTATTCTTATGAAATTGAAAGAGAGAAAGAAAGAATTAAACGAGAAAGAAGAAAAAGCAAGTAAGTTTTAACTAAATACTTTTCTTACCACACTTATATCATTCCTTTGCATGGAGAAAACAATTATAATAATATCTTCATTCATTCATTTTATATATATATATATATATATATATATATATATATATATATATATATATATATATATATATATATATATATATATATATATATATATATATATATATATATATATATATATATATATATATATATATATATATATATATATATATATAATATATATATATATATATATATATTTTTTTTTATTTTTATTTTTTTTTTTTTTTTCACAGAAGTCGCTCTCGTAGCAGAGATCGAAGTCGAAGACACAGAGATCATTAGGAGCACCGCAAATCTTATTCCCATATATTTATTACACTAAGTATGTTTGCATCTCTTATTATAAGTGTAAATTGTTGTCTTTATTCAATTTTATTTTATCATTGAAATATTATTTTATTGTTTGAATGTTTGTTCGTTTCTTCTCTTCATTTACTGATTTTTGAATAAAAGTTTCAAATTCGAATGTAGGTCTTAAAATATCGTTATCACAAATAAAAAATATAATTATTTACATATAGTTTAAGTTTCCAGTTAGTTAATATTTTTTGATACATAGAGTAATGCTAGGTGTAAGTCACTTACGTGAAATGTCCATTAAAACAGTTTATAGTACATAACTAAAAATTATAATTCTAGTTGGATATAAATATTATTATTATTATTATTACTATTATTTTCAAAATCTTTATCTTTTATAAATTAGGGATTTTATATTCTTCAATGATTTCTTGAAAAATGTTCATTATAAATACATTTCATTGTATTAGAACTGCATTTTATTATGACAACCTACTCCAATTTGTATTTTTTTTTAATGCCAGTGTCTTCATACATATTGAAAGAAGTGTAAAGTTGACTATCTCGGCTTCATTTGATTTTTGAACTTAATAGTTGAAATTTTATGATCCCAATCTCGTTTTTTGAATCACTGGATGTGAAATAATGGAATGTATATTTATGTAGTAGTTCATTCTGGGGGAAACTTTAGATTACTTTTTTAACATGTAAAAAAACACTTTATAATTTTTTAAAGTAGTCTGTATTTCTATATTGATCACAAAATTGCTGGTTAATCAATATAGGTATGTGGTGTTGCAATTTTGGCTTACCTACCCAGTTTTTACTTTTTATTCAAAGTGTACTATTGAACAGGACCTTCTAATTATGCCATTCATCTGTTCTCTCCGTACCATCCAGATGGTGTACTCAAATTCTGCGTTCTTAGTGTCCTTTTTATTTAAAAAAAAAATTTTTTTAATTTATTTTTTTGTTTTTTTTTGTGGATGTAATGATGTCTGCTACACCTCAGAATCTGATTTGCTTGTATATGACCTGACGTTAGATGTTAAAAGAGTCAAACTAACCGTCATCGAACGACAAATTCATGCTATAAATAATATTGCCAGGTGGAACGATTCACATGCCTTCCACATCTCTTTTTACAGAAATTTTTGTATTCAAACAAAAGGGAGGGGATAACCGCCAAATTTCCAACCCTATCGTTAATATGTATAGGTCATCTATAGAAGTGAAATTGCGGGGGAGGTTCTTTGGATTTATCTTGGACGTTCGACTCGTTTTCTTTATTAACCAGTTGAAAACCAGACCACGCTTTAGACCACCACCACCACCTTTCCTTCAAATTGGTGGCAGGTCGAAAACATCTCTCCTCATAATTGCTCTTATCCGGACAAAATTTGATTAGGAATGCGTAGCATACGTTCAAACATTTGTTACATTATCTTCACTAGAATGAGGTCAAAGCAAACATGTCTTTTTTATTTATTTTTTTAAAGAAGAAAACCAGGACCAGTGCCGCAATGATTTTGAGGGAGTCGGAGTCGCTAATTTTTTTGGAGACTGAGCTGGAGCAAATAAAAATAAAGGCTGCTCAAGTCTCCGAACGTTGTTAAACTAACTACCACACTTATTAATACCTATTATACTTTTACTCTTTGAAACATTTTAAGTTTCAAATTCGAATTATTTAAACATCAATTCTTTTAATATATATATATATATATATATATAATAATATATATATATATATATATATATATATATATATATATATATATATATATATATATATATATATATATATATATATATATATATATATATATATATATATTATATATATATATATATATATATATATATATATATATATATTTTTATTTACCTTCTCACCCCCTGACCACCCCACGCTGAGGTGGCCACACTTCGCTGATGAAGCCGCCCACCGCAGTCGGCCTCGTCCAGAGATCATTCAAGGTAGTGATGTCCCAGGAGATTCTGGGGCGAGAATTGGAAGGACAGTGTAATAGAAAGTGTGACTCGGTCTCCGGGGCCTCACCGCATCTGGTACAAGTGGAGAGATGTTGTCTGGTTTATATTGAATTTATGTTTGTATTGTTGTAAGTTTGGGTGGTGTCCACATCTCAACCTTGCTAATGAGATTTGTGAGTGTCTTGGGAGGGTGCTGAAGTCGGGGTTTATTTCGGGAGGGGGTGTGTTTATCAAGTAGGAATGCGTTAGTTGAGTGTGAATATGTTTGGTTGTTGTGGTATTGGGAGGGGGTGGGGAGATGTGATTTAGGATTTGTTTGTAGAAGGTAGCTGTGGATGATAAAGGTGGTTGTAGTCTGTGTTTGGTAGGTTGGATGAGAGTATTGGGGCATGGGTGTGTGGGTAGGAGGGTTTTTGCGTAAAATTGAGTGTCTATCATTTCGAGGTGGTTGTTTAAAGGTAATATTTTGGTTTCATTATGTAAGTGTTGTTGAGGGGTTGTGGGTGTGCAGCCGGTAATTGTGCGGAGGGCTCTATTTTGCGTTATTTGGAGTGTCATTAAGTTTTGTTTGGAGAGCATTGGGTGCCAGACAGGGGAGGCATAGTTGATGGTGGGGCGTATAAATTGTTTGTAGATGGCAATTGAGGTTTGTATGTTGTTGTTTATGTCTGTGTTGGCCACTGTTTTGAGAATGTTGAGTTTCTTTTTGCAGCTGAGGTGGTATTTTGGATGTGTTTGGTGAAAGTGAGGTTGGTGTCAAATGTTAGGCCAAGAATCTTTGGAGTTTTGTTGAGGGGTATGGGAGTGTTGTTTAAGAGAACTTGTGGGTGGGTGTTGGATAGGTGTCGGTCTGTTGTTATGAGGGTTATGGAGGATTTGTTTGGGGATGCCGTCATCCGGTTTTCTGTTAGCCATGTTTGAATTTGTGTTAAGTAGTCTTGTGTGATTGTTGTTGCGGTATCGAGATTTTCGTGGGTGGTGGCAATAGTTATGTCGTCGGCGTATGATGTAATGTGGGTATGTGTTGTTTGGGGTTGAGGAAAGTCTGCTGTGTATAGGTTAAATAGTGTGGGGATAGTATGGCTCCTTGGGGTACTCCGTTTCTTATGTTTATGGTTCGAGATTTTTGGCCGTTTTGTTGTATTTGGGCGGTTCTTCCTGATAGGAAGTTGGCTAACCATTTCTTGATGTTTGTTGGGATGTTGGATTGGAGGAGTTTGTGGATTAGATTGTGTCTCGGGACAGTATCGAAGGCTTTGTTTATATCTATTGCTATTAATATTGTTTTGTGGTGTGGTTTATGGTTTAGTCCGTTTATTATTGGTTGGATGATGTTGGTGAGTGCTGTGGTGGTGGAGTGGTTGGGTTTAAAACCGTGTTGGAAGCTATGTTGTGGGATGAATTGGAGGATAGAATTTAGTATTAGTTTTTCAAGTAGTTTTGAGATTGTGGATAAGAGGGAGATTGGGCGATATGAGGAGGGGTTTGAAGGGTCTTTGCCAGGTTTTAGTTTAGGAATGATTAATGCTTTTTTCCATTGGGGAGGGATATAGTTGAGTTGGATGGATTTGTTGAAGATGGTGGTTAGGTATGTGGTTGTGTGGTTGGATAGGTGTTTTAGGTGTATATTTGATATGTTGTCTGGTCCTGTTGCTGGGGAGTTTTTGATGGTTTTAATGGTGTTTTGTGTGTTTGTGGGAGTGATGACGATTAAGTTGTTTTGGTTGTTGTGTAGTTTTTTCAGTTTTTTGATTATCTTCCTGTTTTGGGGGTGAGTGGGTAAGCTGCTTTGTTTAGCGAAATGTGTGGCCAGTAAGTTGATGTGTTGTTTGGGGGTCAATGGAGTTTGTGTTGTAGGATTGGTTGATGTTTCGTGTGTGGGAAGTGGGTTGTTTTTTGCGTTGTGAATGGTGTGGATTGTTTTCCAGACTCTTTTGCTGTTTGTGTTGTCCAAGTTTTTAACGAGGTAGTTTTGGTAGTTGTTGGTTGTGTGAGTTTTTATTTGGATTGATATTTGATTGTTTAGGTTTTCTATTTGTGTTTTGGTGTGTTGTGTGGGGTTGTTTTGGAGTTTAAGTGCGTTTCTTTGTTTTATGAGAGAAGTGATTTCGGGGTTAAAGTTTGGTTTGTATTTTTTAATATGACCTTTGGGGATGAAGAGGTTGGTCGCTTTCTGGATTGTGTGGGTGAGATGGTTGATTGCTGATTTGAGGGAGGGTAGGTTTGTAATTTCGTTTGTTGTGAGGTTTTCATCTATGTAGTTGGTGAAGCCGGTCCAGTTTGCTTTTTTGTAGTTGGTAAATGTAGTTTTTGATTTGTGAGTGGGTTTGTTTTTAATGTGGTATTTTATAATTATTGGTAGGTGGTCGGAGTTTAGATCGGTTTCTGTGGTCCATTGTAGGAGATGGTGAATGTTTGGAGGAGCAGAAGGTGATGTCTGGGGATGTGGGGGATTGGTTGATTTGCGGGTGGGATTCTGGTGTGGAGGTTTTTGTTGTTTAGGATGTTAAGATGTTCTAAGTGGGTGATAATGTGGTTTCCTCTTGAGTCGGGGTCTTGGTTTTTGTACCAAGTCGGGTGGTGGGTGTTAAAGTCTCCGTATATCAAGAGATTTGGGAGATTTGTTATTGTGGTGAGGTTAGGTAAGTAAATTCATGGGACAGTGTGTGGATGTTTGGATGAGGTGTGTATAGGTTTATTATGTTGTGCGTTGTTTTGTTTATTGTTATTGAGAAGGTTTGAATTTTTAATGTGTTGTCAGTTTGTGTGTTAGCATGTTGTGAGGATGTGTTGGAGTAATTTATAGAGTTGTGAATGAGGGTTAGTAGTGAGTGGTTGTTGGGTGTGTGATGAGAGTAGATGGAGTCATATTTGTAGAAAGTTGGAGGGGTTGGTTTATTGGTAGGTGGGCTTCTTGTATTAGTGCTATGTGGATATTGTGTTTGTGTAGGAATGTTTCTAGTTCTTTGTGTTTGTTGTGGAGGCCGTTTATGTTGATTTGTAGGATGTTTATTGAAGTGTTGGGGAATTTTGAATGATAGGGTTTAAAGTGGTTGGGGGGTGCATATTTGACATTTCCAGTTGTGGTTTGTAGGTGGGAGCCTTTGAAAAGGGGAACATTGTCTGTGGATCCACT
>SEYY01000229.1:12500-32500 GCA_009176605.1 Armadillidium nasatum
TATATATATATATATATATATATATATATATATATATATATATATATATATATATATATATATATATATATATATATATATATATATATATATATATATATATATATATATATATGATCCAAATCCTTGCAAACTTCAGTTCCAACTCTCCCTCTGGGCCGGAAGTATTAATATATTGCTCCCTCTTCACGATTAATGTGCATTTTAAACGTCCAATTTTAAACCATACTCATAGTATACTTTATTATTTAAATAGCAAGAGGAATTATTTCTAGATTGATGAAAGACAGGGACTTAGGAAAGCTGGAATATTCAGCCACAGTTTAATGCTGAGAGATTTATCCCTCTTAAGCTTTATTTGTATAGAGCGAAGCCTTTAATATTTCTAGCGAAGCCTTTAATATTTCAGAAAACATACTTGGAATGCCCACAGGCATGTCTGGTATTTAATTCTCTTACCCTCTTACCTTCCACCACATGATACACCTTTTCACTTTAATCATTTTTTATACAGCTTTAAGATGATAGAGGTTAATGAAACCAGGGGAAGCAGAAACCAAACCTTGCCCATAGTATACTCCTACACCCATTTTCTCATTCAGAATTTACGCGTTATCACGATAATGTTGTTAGCAGACTATTGAATTGTTCTGGTACACGATTTTCAATTATTATTTTCCACTTTGTTTAAGCACAATCTCTCTTCTATTAACTTACTTAGCTCTTAAATAGAGTGTAAGAACTCTCCGAAAGTAAACCATAATTTTTAGAATCACTTTTCTCCATTCTTTCATTATTGACTTAGCCTTTCAAATATTTAACTCTGAATATTAGTCTGTCTTGCCTTTTACAACTAAATTCTTCTGTTTAATTTTTTTAAGCTTCTAATGATAACTCTACAATCTTTCGTAATTTAGTCAAAATATAACATTCTCGCGTGTCTTCCAATCTCCGAAATAACCATTCTAAGTAGTTTCAATTTTTAGCTGTCATCTATGAACATTTGATAAATGTACCATTTGTCATATATATATATATATATATATATATATATATATATATATATATATATATATATATATATATATATATATATATATATATATATATATATATATATATATATATATATATATGTATATAAATGTAGAAATGCGAAATCGCGTCAAAAAGATTAATTAATTATAATTAATTTCTAAAATACATTACAATTATTCTTTCTGACAATTCTTCATACAGCTCTTTCTGATACATTGCGAAATATGCCTCCTCCCACCTTGTTTCTTCCTCTTTCTCTACCCTTTTTTCTCCTGAGGGGTCTTTAGCTGTATTCATTTCAACTAAACCCAAAAATTTTCACTCAAATCTTATCTCCTATTTCGTTATAAATAATTTTATTGTTATATTAATTACCATACCTCCAATTTATTAACGTCAAAAATAATGACTTAGAAAAAAAAAAGTAATACCCTTCCCAGAAATGTTTGCAAAACAAAATCTCTGTCCTTAATTAATATAAGAATACTTTTACCTCCATTTGGATTAGAATAAAATAAAGTGAATTCTTCTAACTGGCTTTATGACATTATCATATAATCAATAAAACAACCTTAATCTAAAACTACATCTAAACCATTAACTGATATTGGAACATAACCATCAAGAATAAAAATCTGATGAACTTATGATTTCAAAAGTAGTACATTTGACTATGCTTCATTTCATAAATGCTTACCTGGTTCCATACATTTCCTTAGTTTTTTCTCTAACTTTGCTGCTTGATAATCAATCTGGGCTTGCTCTCTTTCCAGAGATTCAAGTTCATTTTGTAAATATTTGCTAGTAGTTTCCTAAAAGAAAATCAATAAAATATGAATATTCCTTGATACAGTTTTAGAAATAAATTTCTTTAAAATTACCTAAATGGTGCAAAACTGAAAAACTAAATTAGAAATACAGGTAACAGAAGATTGAATGAATTTTCTTTTTAAAAAATGCATAATTTAAGTTCTTTATAGAGTAAAAAATAAAAAAATATGCCTATTAACGGGTTTACTTTGGAGGGAAAATCTATGTAACAAATTATTCAAATTCATAACTGTTAATATTAATCATCAAACTATTGCCGATTTTATACACTTTTATTCACCTTACTAAAAACTAATAAGTCTTCATTTAGGAACCACTTACTCTATCAGGTGTATTACGAGGCATTTGTTGAACATTCTCTTTATCAGGGGACATCCTTTCAATAATATTCTTAAAGGACTGAAGTCGAGGTGATGTAACTTCTCGTACTCCTGTGCCTGATAGAAGGGATGACCCAGTTTTTGAAGAGGACAAATTATCATTGTTAAGATTAACTATATTTCCATTCTCCTGCAAGAGGAAGACAAAATACAAAAACAAATTAAAAATCTTAAAAAATGAAAAAAAAAAAGCTTACAAAAAAATTTTAAACTATTAAATAAATTACCTAATGCATTAATAGTTCTATTTAAAATTTGGAATATAAAATAATAAGGATAAAGAACTAGCAAAATAGCATAAAATTTTTTTTTTTTTAATCTAAGAAACAAAAATTAACCAAATGTTCACTAGGGGAATTATTTTATTTAAAAATAAAAGGACTTTTAAAAAAATCAACATTAATCAATAAGATCCTCAATAACAATCATATTTAAGGTTCTAAGCTTTTGAAAATTATCACGCCCTCTTTTAATAATTCTTATTTTGACCAAAGTAGCGTTTATCAACTAGTGAATGACAAAAAAATAAAACAATTCATGTAAAAAAAAAACTTTTGAAATTGTTTCATAATATTTGTTTACATTAAATATAAAACAAAGATTAAACAACATGAAATTCGTCATTTTTTAAAAAAATTCGAATGCATTTTTAAACGAGCTATAACTATTATTTTCATAAAAAAAATTGTTGTAAATATATTTTAAATTTATAATTCAGCAGTACGATAAATATCACATTCTACACTTTTAAATTAGGCACTTGCCAGGCATAACTTTATTAATTAGCAATATGATAAAAATCCCAATCTTCAATTTTTAATTGTGCCAGGCACAAGAGGTAATGGGGATTGTGAATTGGTTTTCTTTCTGTTTTGGCTTTTTGGGTGGTCGCGGGGGTTTAAAATGTTGAGAAAGGCTGGACTAAAGAAACAATTCTAGCAGTTAACAACAACTTTTTCAACTCGAATTACCTCAACGAATAATTCTCTCGTCATATTGCTTGATTCTTTTCTGGTTACTCTGGCTTCTGAATCTCCTATAAATTCCAAAGTTCCATCTAAGAAGAAAATATGCATTAATTAGTTTTATAATGTAAAATAAAAAATGCTTAATCAACAAATATTGATAATTTATTCCCTATTTCCAAACTGGCAAAAAAGCGTTAATTAAAGAATCAATAATGGAAAATGCTAACACTTGTTCTAATTCTTAGATAAATAGATGCAGGAGCAGATAAATTAAAACAATTATAAAATAGCCATAACCAAAGAACAGAACCAACTTTCTTATGCATCGTTTGTGAACTCAACAAGATTTTTGTTTCCTTTCTGCTCCTATGAATTTGAATTTGAATTGTTTATTCAAATCTCGAACAAAGAAAAAGCATGAATGATGAGAGCCTAAGTAAGACTAACCAATAAAAATAATCTCGAGTCTACAATGAGATCTCACAATTATTTTCTTTTAAAATTTCTAATCATTTTAAAAATCTTGCTAAACATAATTCAAACTAGCCAATGGTACTGCAATTTTTTTTTTCTTCTAAGAATAATGAGAATTAAAGCATCAACCTTAGCAGCTTTCATTTCAAGTGACTAAGAAGTTTAGACTTTTCAAGCAAAAACTACAATAAATATACCTCAAATAATAATAATAGGTTTTTGAAAATTCACTTTGTTTTTATTGAATTGCTGTCCTATTTGTTCATAGAAGAGAAAGCAAGGTGGACTAACGTATTAAATAATGAACTAACCCTTTAAGATAACATACATAAAAATGCAAAAACTCACAAACGTTTACGAGCACCGAAATACGATTGAAATAAGATACCTATCGAGTTCTCAACAATAATATATCATAAAGAAGTAATAGAAAACAAAAACAATCTTTAATTAAAGTCCATAAAATTACAAAGATCTTAACACCAGGGGTTGGAATTCAAGTTTCGATTTTATTCATTTGTGAATCATAAATTAATTAATAATAAATTAATAATAATAATAATAAACTATTGTAGTTAACAAAACTTAAATAATTGAGAGATAATTATCAATGTAAAATAGAAAAATAAAGAAATAAATACAAAGTAAATAAAAATAGAAAAAATAAATAGATAAATACATAAACTTATATAAATAATTTAAAATACATGCAAAAGTCCAACTTACCTCTTTTTAATCTGCCATTCGAGTAAGATTTGGACTTCGCATTTCCTGTACATTTCCAGTAATTAATAATAGAAAAGTAAATAAATAAAAATTAAAACCAAATAATAAAAATAAAACGAGGAAGAACAAATAAAAACAAAGCAAATAGTAATTGGTAGCAAGAGTAGGGATTAATGAATTAGCAAAAAAATATTAATAATCCCACAAAAAATATTCATAAGTATCAATTAAGGAACACAAATGGTCCTTTGAATTTTAGGTTTGTGCCTTAAGGATATTTTTTGTGGGACGGCAAAGTATTAATTACTAAAACTATCGGTCTTTACCTTGAGAATAAAACAAACTAAAAAACATGCTATTTATAAATTACTAAAACTACAAAAGAAAATAAAATAAGTTCTCTAATATAAAAATTCAAACCAAGAAATAGAGAAATATATAGACCATTACCTTGTTGGTTCGTAAAAACTGAACTTGTTACCATCTGCGGTGAAACAACTCCTTGCTTTGCTTCTGCAATTAACCTTCGGGCCCTTTCTCTTAGTTGAGCCTGGCGCTCTTCTTCCTCCTGAAAGTATATAATTAAGTAAATAATAAAGCAACATACAAACTACTTCTAGCAGTCGGATCTCCTCTACAATAAAATACTATTCGCCGAAGAAAAATCAGAAGGAAATTCTTGCTGTGATAACGAAAATATTTAAATATTTAAATTTATCTCCTACGTCACAGAGGACAATAAGTTTCTCACTGATTATATGAGAACAGGATATCAACAACATTGAGAGAAGTAACAGACAGGAGGGGGTGGTGGACAAAATCAGGTTAGTTAAGAGCGAGAGAATTCGTGGTTATCTTAAATTAATATTTTCTTTCTGATTGAACGAGTGTCGTACGCGTTACACCAGGAAACCGCTAGAATAAGCGGTCTGTGAAGTGAGTATTAAGGTTTCCAAATATAAAAATTAATATATGCATCTGTAACCCTTACAGTCCAATTGTTTAGGGTTTCAAGACTAACAGTCTCCACGGTTATAACTTCATATACAAGCTTGGAAACAATAACAGCTGACAATAATAGCCATGGAAAACTGAAATTGAAAGAAAAGTCATAGTCAAGCACTAATAAGGGAATGGGTTTAAAAAACACAAAGCTACTGCAACAAAGGTGATTGCAAAACCCAATATTCATTTTGATAACACAAACTTCAATAAAAGCCTCTAAAACGGGAATTTAATAAAGTAAAGATTCACTAATATGATCTGATAAGCCACTATCTGCATTTTTCCAAAAAGCAAAATTGGTTTATGAAGGGAGCAGAAAAACTACCCGATTCCAATTGCCAAATATAAACATGAATCTGAGAAGATTTTGACAGCCATCCCTTGACATTCAAAGCTTTCATCATTAAACTAAAAGTTACTTCTATGAATACTTGGATATTTAGATCAGACTTATATTATGGTTCTGATGTTCCCTAATAACAGCACCATTTTTTAAATTGGGATTGCACCCATACACTGTCTCGACTGTCCATTAATGGTTTGAGACACCAACAAACGTTTGAATTTAATATCAACAACTCACTATAAGAAGAGAGAGAAAAATATGAAATAGGAAAGATAATGAGTTGGGGAAAGAGAATTGAAAACAAAGAGGGAGCTAAACAGAGAAAAGAAGGAGAAAAAAAGGAGAGAGAGAAAAGAAGTTATAAGGTATAAAGTTGGTCTATATACCTTATCAGGGTACGATATTCCTACAGAGTATAAAAAGAAATTCTTAGAGATAAAACAGAGCAGCTACTTTATATATATATATATATATATATATATATATATATATATATATATATATATATATATATATATATATATATATATATATATATATATATATATATATATATATATATATATATATATATATATATATATATATATATATATATATATATATAGATATATATATTATATATATATATATATATATATATATATATATATATATATATATATATATATATATATATATATATATATATATATATATATATATATATATATATATATATATAATAATTTTAACAACCGGTTCTCTGATTAGTCAAAGTAGTTAACAACTAGTTAGTTTATAACTCAATTAATAAAAATTAAAATAAAATAAATAATGTAAATACATAATAAATAAATAATAAAAAAAATAATTAAGAACCTTTGACATAGTCCTTTGGGGCTGTTTGTTTTGCGTTTCCCTCCGAGCTTGTTCAAGGAGGACCCTCGCTCTCTCTTTTAGTTCATCGTGACGTGAAGTTGGCCTCTACAAGAATAAATTACAAGGAATTATTAATTAAATTAATGGTTTAATTAATTTAACTAAATTATAAAGAAAATTTTACTATTCACTGAAGGAGTAATTTAAATAAATTTTATTAAAAAAAAGTTTGTTTAAATAATATCGATTACAAAATTATAAAAATCATTTTAATTTGAAATTTTATACATAATTTTATTTATATATTTTACCAAAAATAAGAGGAAGATTTAAATAAAAAAACTAAAAATTAAAAAAAAGCTTAAACAATAAGTTGTGCTCAGTTGTTTAACTTCTTTTCAAAAAAAAAAAAATCAATTTATTAATTAAAAAAT
Source organism: Armadillidium nasatum (assembly GCA_009176605.1). Lineage (NCBI taxonomy): Eukaryota > Metazoa > Arthropoda > Malacostraca > Isopoda > Armadillidiidae > Armadillidium > Armadillidium nasatum. The sequence continues at coordinate 19,564 of SEYY01000229.1, forward strand.
AAAAAGGAGCCATAAACTTTTGGTTTTTTTTTTTTTTTATTATTTTTTATTATTATTATTATTATTAATTTTTTTTTTAACAAATAATCAAAACCAAAAAATCAAGTATAAAAATTCTCAAATATATATATATATATATATATATATATATATATATATATATATATATATATATATATATATATATATATATATATATATATATATATATATATATATATATATATATATATATATATATATATATATATATATATAACATTTAATATTAGACTAATAGGACTTTGATAAACTTCTTTCAAATCAATCTTTCTATTTTAATTTAATTTAATTTAATTTTTTTATTTAAAATTAAAAAAAAAAAAAAAAAAAAAAAAAAAAAAAAAAAAAAAAAAAAAAAAACAACAAAAAAAAAAAAAAAAAAATTAAAACATAAAATCAACAAAATACAACGAAAAAAAAATATAATAATAATAATAATAATAATAATAATAATAATAATAACACACCAGACACTTTGTTAACACGAAAAGGTCAAGATGTTAAATTAAAAACATCAATTGCTTAACACATGTTATTTGGCAGGAAGCTTATATATATATATATATATATATATATATATATATATATATATATATATATATATATATATATATATATATATATATATATATATATATATATATATATATATATATATATATATATATATATATATATATATATATATATATATATATATATATATATATATATATATATATATATATATATATATATATATATATATATATATATATATATGAGAAAGCTCAGAGAATTAAAATCTTAAATTTTATTGAGAAATTTTAAAGACAGAAGTTAGCAGCGAGGGGGTTATATATATATATATATATATATATATATATATATATATATATATATATATATATATATATATATATATATATATATATATATATATATATATATATATATATATATAAACAAAATGATGACAAAATGAAATTTGATGATAATGATCCTTAACTGTACAAAACATTTTTTGTTATTGAAATTAAAAATAAACTAAATATCAATATGATGAAAAACCTACCCTGTTTAATTAATATATATATATATATATATATATATATATATATATATATATATATATATATATATATATATATATATATATATATATATATATATAAAATGAGCATGAAAAATCATGACGGCATGTGAAATTTATCTATTTCACTTGAGTATGTACACGTAGGCGTATATCTGTATGAAAAGTCGTGTTGAAAGGGATTTACAAACATTTCACTGAATACAAATTATTCAACCTTCCTAAACCCTCATTCTATTTTTTTTTTTTCTTTTTTTTTTTAAAAAAAAGACAGTAAAAGTTAAGATTTCACACTTGGGCTCACACAGACTTAAGATGGTCTAACATTTCCAAGAATTAGTGAAATTAAAATTCTTCTGCAATATTTTGCTTTAAATTTAGAGTTGATCGTGCTTTATGTGTGAGAGTTTTCGTTTGTAAAAAGGTATTTATTTTCTTCACAGAATACATATAATTACAGTGCTTGGAAGAACTCGGCCTTTACAATGTACTTTGCGTTTTAACAATGTACTGTACTACTCTAATAAAAATTATCAGAATATGCAGTACAATGGATTTTGATGCGAACATCGCATATGAATGAAAACTGACAAAACTAGCAAAATGGAGAATGACAATGGGAAGGAGAGGTCTTCACCTTGTAGAGATGTGATACGTACCCCAATCCTTAAATTTTTGTTTTTTAAAGCGATTTTTCAAACTTTGTGCCTGTGTTTTTTTTAAAACTATTCCAATTATTATTATCCGGGGAAACAAATGTTACGTCGTTTCAAAGTATTTTACCGAAGAAATGTGGTTTAAAATGTACTAAACAAATGCCTCCTTCAGATTAACTAATTGCCCCACTCATTTATTCCATTTTATTTTTACATTAGAATCTAGTGATTTACTATGGGAATAATAATAATAATAATAATAATAATAATAATAATAATAATAATAATAATAATAATAAAAATTGAAAGTTACTTCGTTAGGGAAGTACTTTTCACAATCTAATATACAATAATAATGAGATAAGAAAATTTAATGTTTCTCATATTATATTTTTGAAAATGAGATGAATTCGAACGCAAATGAAATTGTGACATTATATTCTTGCTAAAGGAAAAAAAAAAAAATTTCCTAGGCCGATAGATTAGTATGTGAGCTAAGCCACAAGCTTTATGTCTTGCCTTAGTATATCAGGAAATAAACGCTGCAAATATTTTAAAACATAAAAAAATTAAAAAAAACAAAAACCAATTTCAATTTGTATCCAAAAATGAACATATGCCAAATAAACTGAGTAAATATTTTAAAAGAATCTAAAAAATATTTTAAAAATTTCTTCTATTCTTCACGAAGAAGCCTGGATAAAAATTGACGAGTTAGATCGCAAAAAGTACAAAATAACACTCCAAAAAAATAACATTAAAAAAAAGGCACGCAAAATTTGATGGAAACCTTCGACACTAATAAATGAAGAGCTTCCAATGTCTCATCACCGACGCATCGAAGATCAAGCTGCGCAACATCAGCTAAAGTCCAAACCATTTCTTCTTCCTCCTCTTCTTCTTCTTCTTCTTCATAAAATATTAATTCATCTTCTTCACACAACCGTCGCTCTCTCTCAACGGGATTCTCATTCGGAATTTCACTAGACCAACCAGTACGGGAAAATTCAAAAGGTTCTTCAAAACTAGTGCTTTCTTCCTTTACAGAAGAGTATTTGGGCTTTGCTCCTTTAGTCTCTTTGCGAGATATAAGGATTGCTTTCAGGCACTTCGCATTCTTGTTGATCTTCATGTTGCTTCTCACAAATATCCATTGTATCGTCATCATTCTGGTCATAAAAAGAGAAATTGTCACATAGTCTAGAAATATTTAATTCTGAAAAGTTATCACCCCCTTTCCCTTTGTGTACACTAACCGTAATATTAGAACTGTTTCTTGAAACTTCATTCTTGGAAGGGGTCTTTCTTAAACTTAACAATATATCATCACTCTTTTCATGAACAGGGCTAGGTTTCTTGCGAACCATTTTCTCCCCCCATGATGAAGGTTCGACTTCTAATTCGTCAATGTCAATCAGAATATCACAATTATTAGTTTCTTCAAGCTTCTTTTAACCTATCTTCTTCAATTTCATCATCTACTTTACTGTTTTCGTCGTCACTTGAAGTTAACAATGGACAAAAATTTTTGAATAGATTGTCATCATGTTCATTATCATCAATATAACCTTCAGCCTCATTAGGTGGAGTTTTAAGTAACATAGAGCAGTTTTCGTTGAGCAAGTTATTTTTGTTGTTTGTTTCATCACACACTAATACACATGAACAAGTAAGCTGACTTGGGTTTATTTTATTATCTTCAAGTGAAACTTCGGGTTATGTCTTTCAAGGTTGAAATATCTGGTTCTCCAAAAACAGTAATACTTTCCAGAAGTTCAGGGGGTTTTTCTATGACTGCATGCCATTTTGCAATCTATATCAATATTTACTGAGACATTACCTTCAATGTAATCAAGTTCTTCCAGAGAGCTTACAGATTCGAACATTATATTACTGATTTCTTCTTTAGCGGTGTTTATTATAGATGGTGTGGAGCATGAAATACTTTCCTTTTCTAAACTAAATTCATTTTCTGAAATTAAGTCAATATCATCATTTAGATCTTGACTTTCATGGGTTGTAGCAGAATTTAAAATACTTCGAATCAGAATTTCCTCTTCAAGGCTCGATTTTTTAATAAAATCAGATTCATTTCCAATACTGTTAGCAATTATTTTACTAATTCTTGAATCACATTCCAAGACTTTTTTGACAGTTTCCTCATTTTCATCATCTTTTTCTCCAACTTTTTCATTATCGCAATTTCCCTCTAACAGATCTGTGTTATGAATAATAATTTCTGGAATTTTCATCTTTTGATAGCTAGATAACCCTTCTTCACAAAACTGAGGAAGGTCTTTAGGTTCTGGCGTAACACTGTCACTTAAAGAGTAAGTACAATAATAAGCATCTAAATCTGAATTTAAAATTTCTTCTGTAGTTTCAAATTCAATATAATTTAGGCAAAGGGATGAGGTTGATACATGTTGAAATGATTTTAAATTTACTACATTGTGATTATCATCCGCAAATGATTTGTGGCATGATTCTTCTTCTAAATTCCCAATTTTTTCTGAAAAATTACTATCCTGTTTCAAAGAATCTTCATTAACTGCATTATTTTCAAGAGGTGCGATAAAATCTTCATTCTTCATCCTTTCCTCATTTTTATCAACAATATTTTGCTTTTCAAAACCTTGGAGAGTCTCTGTTGATATTTTCATTACCGTCATTACAAGACATATCACACTTTGAACTGTCACTGGATATTCCATTATCACTTTCTTTATTTTTTGTAGTACAAAAATCACTAATGCTGGTAGTTATTTCTTCAAAATTGCCTAAGCCTTGAATATTATCATCATCAAAACATAAATCAAAACATACATGTTTCGTCACTTTACCATTGGTTTCAGTGATATCTAAGTTACGAAGGTTTCCATTTGTTTCCTTAATATCTTGGTTACAAGGTTCATCAATTGTTTCAGTAATACCATGATCACATGGCTCTTCGATATTTCTCATTATCTGGTACAACGTCCGCAGGTGAAAACGGAGAATCAATAAGGGTATTTAATGACCACTGTAAGGACTTTAGGTCGTTCTGACTTCCTTTATTTAAAGTAGCTTCACTATCATTTGATTTCAAATCGATACTCTCCAAGGAGGAACTGCTAATATTAGTGATATTTAAATGTATTTTCAGAGCTTTCAACGGTAGTCTCTTTAGGTATCATTTCTATCGGAGGTTGAGGAGCGATCTTTTTATTCTTTCCTAATACAATGCATGGATGAAGTACAGGCTTTGCTACAGATTGGTAAGTAACTTCAAATCTACAAAGGGCATATTCATAATCATAATGCAATGGCTGCAAAATCTCCAAGGAAAAATAAGGCTGGACAAAAAATATGCAAGGCAATATCAAGCTACTTTCTATGCAAGTTTTTGCTTGACTCTGTTCTTCAATTTGCAAAGGAAATATGCGATCAAACCTCATAGGTCTTGAAACTACTTCATCAGCGGGACCAATAACAGACAGATACTTTTTCTTTGCATTTTCTCTTTTAAGAACTCGAACAGAATGATGCTTATCATGCTCTCTCGTTGAAGCCATTTCAGGAGATTGATTACTCTTTTTACCTTCAATTCCAAAAGGAGTAACGCTCGCATATATCTTGAAGTCAGGATTAGAGTCTGAATTCTGTGAAGAAGAATCGATTATATCATTATCAACTTCATCTAACCAAGTATCTTCCTCAGTTTTTAAGCTTACAGGCTTATTATTATTACTTTCCGTGCAAGTGTTATTAAATTTAGAAACTGAAGATTCTTCTTTGACAAGTATTGCTTTCAGATGTAATTTCTCTCTCAATATTTTCAGAAATTAGTTTGGGTTCGGAATATTTATTTGTATTTTGCTTTTCCAGATCCTGGTCATCAAAAGAAAGCCATTTTGACCTCGATCTCTGAAACTTATAAGAATCAAAATCAAAAGTGAGAGCAGAAAGATGAAGAGCTGCAGGTAATGTTTTAGATTTTGTTGTTAGTAGATTCTAAATATTGTATACCAGAATCTTCAGGTGTTTTAAAATCAGTGTTAGAAATAGTCTGGGGAATTATGATTGGTGAAGTTACAGCTGTAGCATCGGAAGAAATTTGTGATGGAAGAGGCGACGCTACTAAGCTTTTATCATCTACTTTAACAACTAAACTGCTATTGTTAACATTGTTAACAGACAGGTCTTTCTCCAGAGAATTAGTTTCTAAAATTTCTTGCAAAGAAGATTCATTCACTGAATAAGAGCGATCTTTTGACTGATCAGTAACAAGAGCAGGCTCTTTTTTACCACAGTCTGGATTATCTTTGGTGTTACTCTTAGTTGTCTCAGTTGCACGAGGAAGAGTACTTTTTCCTTTTCCTTTACCATCTTCAAACGTGGAATTGGTGATCTTCCCTGCAGTTTTCAATTTTAAAATTTTTTTCTTGTTTTTAATAGCAACATTATCTATATCTTCATCATCCAATATGTCTTTTGAAGATAAAGGTTTATAGTTTACATTTTTAAACTTACTTCTCTTGTTTTCCTTATCAGCAGTTTCCACCTCTTTGTCACTAATTTTATTATGAACATAAGGACTTTTGGCACTAATCATTTGAACAGGCAATTTTTCTACAGAAGCTTTTTTCTGAGTTTTGAAAATAGAAGATACTTTCGGCAAAGAGTTTCTAGAAATGGGGTTTGTGTCACTATTTTTATTTGTGGCAACAGCTTTACTAAATGGTAAGTCCAAAGCTTTATTTTTAGTGCCAATATTTTTAATATTTTTCTTATCCAGAATATCTTTAGTTTTATCATCCACATTTTTACTATCCTTTTTCTCTGATACTGATCTTCTTCTACTCATACTTTCAACAGAAGACTGTCTACTCAACTTTTCAGTGGATACTTTTCTTTTTAATGACTTATCAAACGAAATCTTTCGCTCTATTCCTTTTTTCTGAGAATCAACAGATGAAGACCTAGAAGTGCTAGTTATGCTGGATCGTTTTAATAAATCAGACTTTTCTGTCACTTTTCCATGCCTATTTTCTTTTATATTATTATCTTTCAGAGTATCTGAATTAGTTACCTTAGGTTTTTCCACAGTTCTTCTTTGAAATGGCATAAATTTGCCAAATGTTTTCTTTTTCATATCGGAACTGCTTGTGGTTTCATCACAAATCTTTTCTTCTTTAGTTTTTGATGAAGTTTTTACATCAGTTGGTTTTAATTTACTTTTTCCCGAAGGCGGAAGCAAAGCACTCTTATTAAAACGCATTGAAATTCCACTTTTGTCTTTCCATTTTGGTTTTTTATCCTCACTTTTTATTTCTAACCCTGGTGCAGCTTCAACTAATGTACATTGGAGTGAACGAGTATCTGAAAGAGTACTTTTGCTTTTCTTCAATGAGTGTCTTCTCAGTTTCATTCAACCCAGGCCGTGATTCATTTAACCTTCCAATATTACCCTTCTTCAAAATTTCTTCACTTAAAGTTGAAGTCTGCAATGTTCCTTCATTTTGAAGGTAGAGTCAATGTTTGAGGACTTGTCTTCGACGCCAAAAGTTCATCACTACATTTATCGTTATTTGCGTGAACAATGATTTCTTCATCCCCTTTTGGGCTTTCTTGAGAAAGAACTAAAGACGACTAGGGGAGAGGAAAAGGAAAAAGCCAAGGAATGGAATCACAAATTAATTCCGTTCTCATATATATATATATATATATATATATATATATATATATATATATATATATATATATATATATATATATATATATATATATATATATATATATATATATATATATATATATATATATATATATATATATATATAGTTCACAAACAATATGACTATAAGCAATTATAATTAAAATTGTAAGCGACATTTTCAGAAGAACAAACTGCCTTTTCTTATTCCATATATATATATATATATATATATATATATATATATATATATATATATATATATATATATATATATATATATATATATATATATATATATATATATATATATATATATATATATATATATATAATAGGTTATATTAAAATTTACTGATGCTCTTAGTTTGAATAAGGGAGGGTAGTTTGTTCTTCCATAAGTATTGCTTATAGTTTAAATGTTATATTTTTTCCTATGCTGTTATATATATATATATATATATATATATATATATATATATATATATATATATATATATATATATATATATATATATATATATATATATATATATATATATATATATATATATATATATATATATATATATATATATATATATATATATATATATATATATATATATACTAGGGATGAAGTCAGTCGGCATGGACAATTTTTGTGATATTCGACAAATTCTGCATATATGGGTTAAAAAAAAAAAAAAAAAAAAAAAAAAAAAAAAAAAAAAAAAAAAAAAAAAAAAAACACTTTGTTGAAAAATCGATTAAAAGACATAAGAAAGTTAAGGAATCAATGTCAGACAACTGAAACTTTAACAAGTGAGAGAATGATGTCAGACAATTAGAATTTAAAGATTCAGAATTGGAAGTTTGAAACTTTAAGAGTAGGAATCGATATTCGAAATCGTAGGTAAGAATAGAATACTTGCTTAACCCGACATTGTAACACCGATTTATGGTAACCTAAATTTTTGAACAATCGATACATAAATATTATTATTATTATTATTATTATTAGTTATTATTATTATTGCGTGTATGTGCCAACTTTTCAATAGTTTGGCCGTTAATATAACAATACAAGTACCGGTATTTGGAATCGGCAATTATGGGGTAACATTATTACGAAAATTTTGGTATCACTTCATCCCTTTTATATATATATATATATATATATATATATATATATATATATATATATATATATATATATATATATATATATATATATATATATATATATATATATATATATATATATATATATATATATATTAAATGGATCACTACTAATTTTCAGTATTTAAAAACTAACACATTTTACTTGAAATTTTTACATGACATTCTGTTAAAACTATTGGCAATATTGGACGCGCAGACTACTAAAATTTGCATTACGTCCTAAAATCATTTCCAAATAGTATAATATTTTTTAATTATTTTTGAAATGTTAATGAAAACCTTAACAAAAGTCCACTTGCTTTACCAGATTTTCATCTGATTCTTGCCTTACCAAATCGACAACATTCAACATCACATTTTAAAGACCTACTTTGCTATTTTAAAACGTCAAGATCGTTTCTTTCAAAAGAGAGAGTTAAGACTTGGAGAATGAGTAACAATTCTTGGATTCAAATGGAACGTGTAGGTTACTTTTCTATCTTTATTCAATCTCTAGCAAAACTGCGGGTGAGCTAACTCTCAACTGACCAGTATTACCTAAAATTCATCTTTAAATGAATGAGGGTAAATATGGTACGTCGTTATAACCAAAGAAACGTCAACTTGAATATCTGTCTGTTTTTATAACTCATCCACGTGACTATTACACAAAGATAATACACATTCGAAATGAACATTCTTGCAAATTCTTTAACCCTTTAGGTAGAATATTGGTGGGCAAAGTATAACTAATATAAATGAAAATTCAGAAAGTAATAATTATCCCAATCAGTAACAATTATAAGACCAACTGAAAGTAGATGTAAAAAGTAGCAGTGAAATCATAATTAGAATCTTAAATAGTAGTAATTGAAACTGGAATAGGGAGAACTCTGGAACTGAAGCCAGAGTGAGATTAGTGATTCCACTGCATTGATTACAACAAATTAAGTTCGAAGAATTGGTCAATTGAGCTGTATTAGCCAGTCATATATTACGTGGGGGTTAGGGTTGACAACCACCTTAGTTGATAATAACCAATCTGAATCCAGAAAAATTTTTCAGTATTTCTTTATTAAATAATAGTTTCTTAGACGAGTGTTCCCTTTCAAAGTCCATAGTAAACAAAGTGGTTGTCTTTTACATAATTAACTTTTAAAGAACAATTTAAGGCTGAACTTTCTCGCTGCTCTACTCGCTTCTGATGCATAAACTAATGGATAATGGATAAATATTTCTAGTAATTTGAGAACTCACTTAATAAAAAGATTTGAAAAAGTAGTTTTTCCGTTTCTTCTCCGATTTTTATGGTCCATAAGGCACAAGACAAAGAAAACAAATACTTTCTCAAGAATAACAACTTAATAACACAGGAATTCCTAAAACAAATAATCCATTTCTTTAAGTTTTCTATCGGTGAACAACTGAACACACTTCAAAATATGAAAAAAGATGGACCAATGACGATAAATGATATTTCAACGTTACAGAAAAATTATATTATACATTCTTAATAATTGCCAATATATTTAACAGAATACGATATAGAAATAAAACCTTGGATGCTGTTCTAAATATTTTTGAAAAAAACGTCATTGGAATGATCCAATTTAATCATATTAGCGAATAAAAACAGGTCACATACAATTAATCATATAATCACTAACTAAATAAATTAAAACAAAAAAGCAAAACTAATCAAACAAAGATGCTTACCATAACATTGAAGTAGTTTTATTATTATTATTATTATTATTATTATTATTATTATTATTATTATTATTATTATTATTATTATAAAATTTAGAATTAAAAATAAACTGACCAAATATTCCTACCATATATATATATATATATATATATATATATATATATATATATATATATATATATATATATATATATATATATATATATATATATATATATATATATATATATATATATATATATATATATATATATATATATATATATAAACAAAATAAACAGAATAAAGTATTAAAAATAATATTTTAACAATAATAATATAAATTTAAATCAAATAATAAAAAAAAAAAAAAAAAAAAAAAAAAAAAAAAAAAAAAAAAAAAGAAAGAGAGAGAGAGATCATCATAAATTAAGAAATAATAAAGACTCAAACAATGCCATTAAAGAGTAATGCAAGAAACAAAATCTGAATAAATAATATTTATAAACATTTATTATAAAAGTTTTAAAAAATTTTTTTAAAGTATGTAAAGGACAATTTAAATTCGTAAATATGACAGTGAGTGAGGAAGTAAAAAAAAGTTGTTATAAAATTCAAAACCAAAAAAATATTGATAAGGATATTTAAATCATAATTGTTTATAACCTAAATGGATATATATATATTTACAAGAAAATAATTAACCATTTGAAAAAAAAATTTTGAATATATTTTAATCTATTTATAATACAATAATCAAAATGTACTTGGCAATGAAACTAAAAAGGTTACCCTATATATATTTCGATAGATTAATTTCATACTGCTTCCCACTAAAAATTTAAGGGAAATTTCATGGAAGATAATGAATTGTTATCAGAAAAATTTTCTTACCTTCCTTTGGGGGCTACTTCTTTCCCTAAGAATAACATCCTGAGGATGATTTTTCCCATGTTTTTGTGTGGGAGAAAGGTCAAGCAAGCCCGGAAGGATCACTTCTCCTTCTTCCTCCCTATTATCCCTCAAAGGATAAGCCATTCCCTCAGAATATAATGACGAATCGACAAACCCTGAAGGGGACTGTGGCAAGAAAAAGGATGCAGAGAAGGGAAGACCTTACCAAGCAGTGAAATTTTTTTAGAAATGTACAATTTTATGATTTAAAGCACCCTCCAAAACAATAGAATATATAAATATTAATTCCCCCTTTAAAAAAGGTCTCCAACACCAAATAAATAATAATAATAATAATAATAATAATAATAATAATTACAATAATCAATACATTTCTGTAACCTTATTAAGAAGCACCAAAAGTCTGTTTTAATATAGTGTTCTTTGGCAAATCAATAAAACTTTACCTACCTCAATATTTTGGCTCTTAATGTTCTGATTGAAGTCTTCTGCTTCAGCTTTGTCAAGGCTTCTAGAGCTGGAATCATAATAATAATAAAAATAATAATAATAATAATACACATCTTACTATTAAGAATGTACAGAATTGTAAACTACTACTACCTTATCTATCTCTTATTTCCATATTTACTCAACATCATTTTAAATGAACGCTCGTACAAGCTGGGATACTCTTATACAATGCATTACCTAACAGGTGATGATGCATGATTGCCTTCCTCTTCATCATCTGACCCGAAGGGATCTACAAGTTGCTTCCTGGTCATCAGAGCTGGTTTTTCATTTGCACTTGTAGTGCTCGATAAAGAGCTCTGAAATATTTGAGTATTTAATGAATACAATTTTAATGTTTAATTAATAAATTACAACTCATATCCAATTTCATATTAGCTACGTAATTTTTCAATATGATTGTACATAATTAGCTGTTTTGATTATCGAATAATAAATTAAGGCTTTAAAGTAATTGACTTTGTTATAATCGAAACATCATTTTAAGTCCTTAAATATTAAAGCATTATCTCATTTCAAAGGGCTTTCTAGTTTTTAAGATATCATGACTCTTGATGTTTCATTGCAGTGGAAGAATGCTCATACTTTAATAGTTCAAACATTGATAGCTTTTATAACCATTTCCTTTTTCGTCCACAAATTTTCCACATAACAAATATTTTTAAAAATAAATATCGAAAAACTATAAGGTCTTAACTCACAACTGAATTTCTAGTCTCTGATTTCGGAACTTTGTCTCTGGACGGCGACAAGACCTTAGCACCAATTTTAAATATTTCTGATGTTATTGATTTTGAAGAGGCAAAGATACGATCTTTCGCTGAGGAAGTATTGGAACCCGGTGATTCACTTCGTTCAGAGCACAATTCGCCACTCTTTCGTTTGCTAGAATTTGATCTTGAAAAGTAAAACAAACAACATTTTATATATATATATATATATATATATATATATATATATATATATATATATATATATATATATATATATATATATATATATATATATATATATATATATATATATATATATATATATATATATATATATATATATACATATATTCTAGTTTCTAGGATGAAATTGTAGAATTTCCATTTTAAAATATAGATTAATAAAGAGAATTATAATTCTAAAGACTATCAAAGGTTATGAAAAAAGTTACAGTATATATGAAAATTATAATCTCATTCTGCTCTAAGACATAA
>SEYY01000229.1:37500-50000 GCA_009176605.1 Armadillidium nasatum
AAAAATAAAAAATAAAAATTAAAAAAAATAAAAAATTTTATCTAGAAAATAAAAAAAAACTAAATAAAATGTTTATTAATAAATGAAAATGTTCCTTGTACATTTAAGTGTATGTGCAAATGTATTTTTAAAAAAAAAAAAAAAAAAAAAAAAAAAATTTTTTTTTTTAACTCACATTAGTTTTATTAAGATCCAGTGGTTGTAAGGCTCGTCTATCCTGCAATGTTCTCCTTCTTTCTCTGTTCTCAGTTGACCTATCAATTATATATATATATATATATATATATATATATATATATATATATATATATATATATATATATATATATATATATATATATATATATATATATATATATATATATATATATATATATATATATATTGCTTTGATTTCTGTCATTTTCCAAGTTTTCGAACCAACCCTAAAGCGGAGAATATTTGGAAGCCTCTTAATCCTACGAATCTTATCCCATATCCTGAATATATATATATATATATATATATATATATATATATATATATATATATATATATATATATATATATATATATATATATATATATATATATATATATATATATATATATATATATATATATATAATATATATATATATATATATTTTATTTTTTTTTTTTTTTTTTTTTTTTTTTTTAAAGTTCACATCTCACGAGGAGAGGAACTTTTTCCAAGTGGGATCGAACCGGCGCCCTCAAGCACGTGAGTCAATCACTCTACCGTTTCAGACACGGTAGACGGCTGCCGTTGCCGTAGCCATGGCAGTGGTCTGGTCAACAGATAAATCTCTGCACGGCGAGTGCCGGCGACAAAACCCTTTGCACCACTTTAAAATATTTCTGATGTTATTGATTTTGAAGAAGCAATGGTACGAACTTTAGTTAACCTTAAATATTTTATTTTGCTGTAAAATATTTTTCATATTCGAAATCGTAAAATGAAAGAAAAGATGGTAACAAGCAAAACAATATTTTTCATATTTGAAATCGTAAAATGAAGAAAAGGATGGTAACAACAAAAGCAATCTATTATTATTATTATTATTATTATTATTATTATTATTATTATTATTATTATTATTATTATTATTATTATTATTATTATTATTATTATTCTATATATTTCAGACATTGGAATAAATGATTTCAAAGGTATAAATAAAGCAGAAATACTTTCTGAGAATAGGAACTGAATAATTTTTTAAAATCATGGCGTCGGAGACAGAATTAGCCAGAATCAGAAAAATAATAAATAAATAAATATAAAATAGTGAATTCGCAGCCATGATGGTGATCTATTTTCACTTTTCTCCGACTCTTATTCCTCCGCACTTTGACACTTTAGTAAATCTTTAGCTCTGGCCCTGCATGTATCGAATGCTTTCTACAGTCTGGAGCATAGCTTTGATTTTCAACCATCTGACTTACGATATCAACTCTTTAAAGCAGCTGTGGTAGATGGACACCATTCATCTTTTAATTCTACAAATAGTGGTGTTCTTTATGGTTCTGTCCAAAATTAAACTATTTTTATTTTTACATTGAATTCATGACCTATCTGTTGTTTCCAATCTACCCTTACGATAATGGTTCCACCCCTTATATAACTCTATTCATTCTGCAAGGGGTACCCACACAAACGCAATAAGGTTGAAGCTAGTACGGTGACCTTGAAACAACTGAACTTTATCTTTCGCGTATTTCTAACTAAGAAAAAGAAATCTTTAATCATTTTCAATGCCTAAACCCTCAATCTTTTAATCTATCTACCCGATATTATCTCCACACACACAACTATAATTGAGGTCATACAAATCTTCATCTATCCCTAATTACTATCTCCAGTAATTTTTCTTGGAAAGTTTCATTATTTCTCTAACTAAAAAAAGTTTCTAAAAAGTTTCTAAAATGTTTCGCATTACTGGAGCCTTGACTATTATTTTTTATAAGGCAATAATCCGAACATGGAGCATTCATAAGCTGGGACTAACATGTACTTCGATTGGAAAAAATGTCACTAGAATGCACGAACGCACGCACGCACCCACACACACACATTATATATATATATATATATATATATATATATATATATATATATATATATATATATATATATATATATATATATATATATATATATATATATATATATATATATCGGGCTTTTCTTTTTAAAATTTAATTAGGATCGAGGAACTCCAAATTAATATTACATAGGCAATTTGCAATTTCAAATATCCCAAAAGAAAATAAGTTTATCTTATAAAGAGAAGGGGAAAACTCACTACGTGAAATTACGTAATTAGAAAGAAATTTCATTCCACATTTAAATAGAAGGAAACAATTTCTGCAAAAAAAAAAAAAAAAAAAAAATTTTGAATTTTTTTTTTTTTTTTTTTTTTTTTTTTTTTTTTTTTTTTTTTTTTTTTTTTTTTTTTTTTTACATTTTTTTTAAATTTTTTTTACAAATGAAAAACGAAAAACTTAAGTATAATCTACCAAAACTAATACTACTGTTAATGATAATAATATATATATATATATATATATATATATATATATATATATATATATATATATATATATAATATATATATATATATATATATATATATATATATAATATATATATATATAACAATAAAATAAAAAAAAAAAAAATTAAAATATAAAAATAATAATAATAATAATTATTATTATTATTAATAATAATAATAAATAATAATAATAGTATTTGAAAAGATATTAATATTTGTAAAGATAATAATAATATTTGTAATGATAATAATAATAAAATAATAATAATAATAATAATAATAATAATAATAATAAAAATCAAGAAGAGTTGCCAGAAGTGCCACAATTTCATTAAGTTGCAAAAGGGTCAAAACTTAACTAGAGGGTCAGAATGGTTGGAATAAATGAGAGATTAATTGCCTCTATTCCAACGCAAAACGACAAAACAAACATACAAACACAAACTCATTTAATCTCACTAACATACACAAAAATATTGGCGTAGGGTAAAAAAAAAAAGGGGGTGGGGGTAGGGAATAACATTTAAAGTGATGAAAGTAACCATACTTTAAATTAACTACAAAATTTACAAAATAAAAAAGTTGGGGGAATATATATATATATATATATATATATATATATATATATATATATATATATATATATATATATATATATATATATATATATATATATATATATATATATATATATATATAAATAAAATAAAATAAATAAATAAGACCAATTTATCTTGCAAGACAAATAAAAATAATACAAGTGGACAAAACACAAAAACAATTATGCAAAAATTGAAGCATCATCTTTAAAAATCATCTTAAATATATATATATATATATATATATATATATATATATATATATATATATATATATATATATATATATATATATATATATATATATATATATATATATATATATATATATATATATATATATATATATATATATGAGAACCAAAGAATTTTGTTAATTTTTTTGATTCAAAATAAATTTTTTCAGCTTTACTGGGAATAGTTTTAAGAAATATTAATATTCCAATCGTCAGATGATAATAATAATAAAATAATAATAATAATAATAATAATAATAATAATAATAATCAAAATAATTTTTAAACATTTCATTTGATTTGATAAAGAAGTTTGTGAAAATGTTTTTTAAATAATTTTATGAAACATAAAATTTTAATCAAATAGTCAGTCAGTATAGTAGCATTCTAAAATTCAAAATTTAAATTTTACTAAATAATTATATAATTATTAAATCATGCTCAACTTTTAAAACTTCTAAGGGAAAAAAATGTATAAATGAATAAATAATATATGCTGAAAATTTTTTCTACCTTTATGTATATAACTTAATAATAATAATATTAATAATAATAAAAAAAATATTGATAATAGCAACAATAATATTCTAAGCAAATAATTGTTCCAATCTAATATAATGTAAAAGAACTAAATTACATTACAAAGCTTCTGTGGTCCTCTGGGGGGTTCATGTAGACCCCCGGTTGAGAAACGTTGCTCTATAATCAAATTTTCAATTTTAACGTTGCATCCTACAAGCGAAATATTATTTGCTTTTCAAATAAAAGTCTAAAAGTGATTAAATGTCTTTAGACCTTGGGCTATATAGAAGGCATAAAAACTTATTGGTATTAAGCCTAATTTTATTATTATTATTATTATTATTATTATTATTATTATTATTATTATTATTATTATTATTATTATTATTAGTTTTCCTTTGATTGCTAATATCGGTTTTAAAATATCGTTTTTACGAATACCTGTGGAGTCAAAATCACCCAATGGTTTATAAGAAAATTCCCCTCTTTACATCCTACTATATATATATATATATATATATATATATATATATATATATATATATATATATATATATATATATATATATATATATATATATATATATATATATATATATATATATATATATATATATATATATAGTACGTTAACAACAAACAAAAAAAAGTTAACATAAACTAAATTAAATTAAATTTATTCCATCTCTTTAGTAAACCTAATTAAATTAAATAATTTAAAATTATTTAATTAATTAAAATAAAATAAAAAAAAAAAAAAATTTTTTTTTAAAAATACATACACGATTTATTATTCTGTATCCGACAATATAACTTTTTAATTAAATACAATATATATATTAATATAATATAAAATTTTTTTTTAAAAATATATTTTTTTTTTTTTTTTTTTTTTTTTTTTTTTTTTTTTTTTATATTATATATATATATATATATATATATATATATATATATATATATATATATATATATATATATATATATATATATATATATATATATATATATATATATATATATATATATATATATATATTATATATATATGGATAATTACAGAGAAATTAACTTTAATACATCCACACGTATTCCCGTACTATTTACTCCAATGTAAGAAGGTAAAAGCAAAGAAAACTCGTAAAAAAAAAGCCACAGAAGCCGGGCCTATAAAACAATGCTCGCAGCATCACGGGGATAGCGCAACTGAGGCAGCCGAGAGAGAAGACCGAGGTAGCACCACCGGAATCCACGATCGACATAAAGGTGTTTCTCCAACACAAACTTTCTAATACTAATTGACTAATTTTTTTATTATTTTATATACTCGGTTTTAAAAATAAGATACACTTAAAATAAAGTAATTTAGATGATTTTTATATTTTATATTAAAAAAAAAGGTATAGACTGAGCGTACGTAATTATACTTGTGTGAGTATATATATATATATATATTTTTTTTTATGTCTCCTCCGGTGGGCAAAGGCCCAAGGCCTACCAATATCCACCGGAGTTGGGAAGCAATCGGATTCAGGGTCGCTAATGGCCGACGTGACCCGATACACGGCGTTTAAAAGTGTGCAAGTCAAAGGAAGTTGGGAAAACAGATAAAGGGAGTGTGTTCCAGACTTTACCAGTAGAGTACATGTAAGATTGAGCATAGAGGTTAAGTCTGGGGTCGGAGAGTTGGACAGAGAAAGGATGAGACTGTGTAGAAAGACGTGTCGCACGAGCCCTTCTCAGTGGAGGAGGTATGCGACGTGAGAGTTCAGAAGAGCAATGTCCGTTGTAATAGCGATAGTATAGAGAGAGTGACGCAACAATTCGACGGGAAGAAAGAGATTGGAGAGAGTTAGTAAGAGCAGGAGAGTTGATAAGACGAAAAGCCCTAGACTCCACCTTTTCAAGATGAGCTGTATGTGTATATATATTATATATATATATATATATATATATATATATATATAATATATATATATATATATATATATATATATATATATATATATATATATATATATATATATATATATATAAATTTTTTTTTATATTACCTCTGGTGGGCAAAGGCCAGAGGCCTACTAAAATTTCCACCAGAGTTAGGGAGAAAATCAGAAATCTGGTCAAATTAAAGGCC
Organism: Armadillidium nasatum; assembly: GCA_009176605.1. Classification (NCBI taxonomy): domain Eukaryota; kingdom Metazoa; phylum Arthropoda; class Malacostraca; order Isopoda; family Armadillidiidae; genus Armadillidium; species Armadillidium nasatum. The sequence continues at coordinate 43,553 of SEYY01000229.1, forward strand.
GACATGTTCCGATACACGGCGTTTACAGGTTTCAATTTATAGGAAGTTGGGAAAATAGATAAAGGAAGTATATCCCAGACTTTACCAGTAGAATACATGTAAGATTGAGCATAGCGGCTTAATTCTGGGGTCAGAGAGTTGGACAGAGAAAGGATGAGACTGTGTAGAAAGGCGTGTTGAACGATCCCTTCTCAATGGAGGAGGTATGCACGGGAGATTTCATAAGACAGTCCACTGTAATAGTCATATTATAGAGATATTGACGCAGCAATTCGACGGGAAGAAAGAGACTGGAGAGAATTAATGAGAGCAGAAGAGTTGATAAGACGAAAAACTCTAGACTCCACCTTTTCAAGTCGAGCTTTATGAGTGGAACCATCCAAGATGTATGAAGCATACTCCAAACAGAGGCGAACAACGCCCCTATAAAGAGCAAGGAACTGGAGTGGAATAAATAAATTTTGAAGGCGCCTCAGAACACGTAACGTCTTAGAAGCTTGTTTAGAAAGAGAGTAATGTGATCTTTCCCAGAAAGATCACAAGAATAAAAACACAGAGAATATTAAGGAGAGATGAAGGTTTGAGTTGTGTTTTCGAAGAAGATATCACAGTTGTGTGGAAGGTTGTGTTAGGTAGAGAGATAGAGGAATTGACTTTCGGAGGCATTGAAAAAAAAACCTTTTCCTTCATTCCAATTTGAAATACGAGATAGATCAGAGGTCAGTTGCTGCAAGGCTACACTACTCGCGTCTATTAACTTCTGTTTCAACTGAAAGGAGTAATGTAGGGTGGAGTCATCAGCATACGAGTAAATAGGAGATGAAGTAACAGAGAGGTCAGTAATGAAAAACAAAGTGTTTATATATATATATATATATATATATATATATATATATATATATATATATATATATATATATATATATATATATATATATATATATATATATATATATATATATATATATATATATATATATATATATATATATATATATATATATATATATATATATATATATATATATATATATATATATATATATATATATATATATATATATATATATATATATATATATATATATATATATATATATATATATATATATATATATATATATATATATATATATATATATATATATATATATATATATATATATATATTAATATATATATATAAACTTCAATTTACTGATATATTGAAACAAGAAACTGAAAACCCTTAGATTTACAATTATTAACACTTAGAGAATATAAAAGTTGAAAGCGAGAAGAAAATAAATTATTTTCGCGAGGGAGAAAAAAAATTTAAATTAAAAATTTTAAAAATAAATTTACAAACGAAGAGATAATTTATTTTTAATTATTTAAATATTTAATTCATTATATTAATGGATTTTAATAGTTTCATACCAGAAATGGTTATTTGTTGGTTTTATTTTAATACAAGATATTTTCATACTTATATATATATATATATATATATATATATATATATATATATATATATATATATATATATATATATATATATATATATATATATATATATATATATATATATATATATATATATATATATATATATATTATCACCTCTAGTGAGGAAAGGCAAGAGACATACTAAAATTTCCAACAGTTAAGGTAAAAACGGAAATTTGATCAAGTTAAAGTCCGACATGTCCCGATACATGGCGTTTAAAAGTGAACAAGTCAAGGGAAGTTGAGAAAACAGATAAAGGGGAGGGGTATTCCTAATTTAACCAGTAAAGCACATGTAAGATTGAACATAGCTGTAAAGACTGGAGTCAAAGAGTTGGACAGAGAAAGAATGCGTAGAAAGACATGTAGCAGGAGCCCTTTTCAATGGAGGAGGTATGCGACGTGAGAGTTCAGAAGAGCAGTATCCATTGTAATAGCGATAGTATAGAGAGAGCGATGCAACAATTTGACGAGCAGAAAGAGACTGAAGAAGAGAATTAGTGAGAGCGGAATAGTTGATAAGACGAAAAGCCCTAGACTCAACCTTTTCAAGAAGAGGTGTATGAGTGGAAACACCTCAGATGTGAGGCGTACTCCATACAGTGCCAAACAACACCCCTATAAAGAGCAAGCAATTGGGGTGAAGTGAAGAAATTCTGAAGGCGCCTCAGAACACAACCTCATAGAAACTTGTTTATAAAGATAAATACTGTGATCGTTTCAAGAAAGGTTACGAGAAAAAGAAACACCGAAATTATTGAGAGATGAAGGTTTGAGTTGTGTGTTTTCGAAGAAGATGTCATTAGTTGAGTGGAAAGTTGTGGCAAGGAGAGAGATGGAGGAATTGAATTTAAGTGACGTTGAAAACGACCTTGTTTTCCCTCACCCAATTTGAAATACGAGATAGATCAGAAGTCGGTTACTCTAAGGCTACCCTTCTTAGTCTATAAACTGCTGTTGATGTATTAAATTGAAAGAAGTAATGAAGGATGGAGTCATCAACATAAGAGTGGATAAGAGATGAAGTAACAGAGAGAAGGTCAACAATGAAATGTAGAAAAGTGTTGAAGAGAGAACAGATTCTTGAGGAACACCACTATTTATAGATTTAAAGAATGAACGGTGGCTGTCTATAACAGCAGCTATAGAACGACCGGAAAGGAAATCAGAGAGAAGGTCACAGAGAGAAAGATAGATTCCAAAAGGAGGAGGGTTGGAAATCAAAGCTTTGTGACAGACTCTATCGAAAGCTTTCGATATGTCCAGCGCTAAAGCAAAAGATTTACCGAAATACCAATATATATATATATATATATATATATATATATATATATATATATAATATATATATATATATATATATATATATATAATATATATATATATATATATATATATATATATCCCTTTCTAATTTTTATTATACTGTACGAATTTTTTTTACACAAAAAAAAAAAAAAAAAAAAATTTTTTTTTTAATTTTTTTTAAAATAAAATAAAAAAAAAAGAATTTTTTTAAAATTAATATAATAAAATATATATATATATATATATATATATATATATATATATATATATATATATATATATATATATATATATATATATATATATATATATATATAATCTTAGGCATGGATATTTGTGTGTTTGTGTATGTGTGTGTGTTTGTGTGTGCGAAAAGGGGCTCGATGATGATGATTAACGTGTTTACGCACTTGAATGCTTACGTTGTTCCTCGTGCGATGAATTCAAAACCAAACGAACTTTAGGAAAAAAGTTTCCACACACAACACACACAGTGTGAGTGTGTGCACGCGCGCGTGCTCGCTCATGTGTGTAATATATATATATATATATATATATATATATATATATATATATAATATATATATATATATATATATATATATATATATATATATATATATATATATATATATATATATATATATATATATATAGGGCCCGGGTTCGATTCCCCTTTAGCAAACTTTAAACTTCGATGTTTATATATATATATATATATATATATATATATATATATATATATATATATATATATATATATATATATATATATATATATATATATATATATATATATATATATATATATATATATATATATATATATATATATATATGGCCCGGGTTCGATTCCCCTATAGCAAACTTTAAACTTCGATGTTTAATATATATAATATATATATATATATATATATATATATATATATATATATATATATATATATTATATATATATTCCATTTACAGAAGGGAAAGGTATAGAATTAAGAGAGTATAAGAGTAATATATGCAAAATAGTTATATTTTCGTACTAAAAATTTTCTAATAAATGAAGACTAAAATTTTCATTACTTTAATTTCACCTTCATTGTTATTATATTCTTCAATAATAACTAAAAGTAAGAAACTTTTAAAGAAAATTAATATTTAAAACAGAATATCCTACAGTTAATGAATTATTTGTTCATATTTATATTTTTTTATTATTATTATTGAAAAACTGTTACTAAGTTCAAAATTATTTTTAAAATTAATTTACTACCCAAAGATAAAAGTATAGGGAAAATGTAAAAATTTTTCTCGAATTTTTTTTTTTTTTTTTTTTTTTTTTTTTTTTTTTTTTTAATATGAAATTTTCTTCATTCCAGATTGTATTATTGCCTCATGAACTTACACGAATTTTCAAAATAATACACACCAACCTCTTGGTTATAATTTTTTATTTTTTTCTTTTTATTTATTAAATCTCCATAAATGAACGTTGTACTGTACTTTTCATTATCGGTTATAATTAAAAGAATTTAGTTAAAAACAAATGACAACTGCCAAAAGAGCAAATACAAAAACACTATCACAACACTCAATTTTAAAGTGAAAACTGTACGGTAGTGTTACATAGGGTTCCGCTTCGAGGTACTCCTAAAACTAAGACTATCATCTCAAGTTCAGGAACTATTTGAAAATTCAGTACCGATTAAAACACGTTCTTGAAATCTACCTCAAACATTTAATATACAGCATTGCTACTTCATTGCAATCTATGCATATTTTAAATGTCCGATATTAAGCCAAACAAAGTGCACGTCTTGCTATTCATATACAGTAGTAATCAGAATTACTATTCAGCTGACGAAAGAATCCGCTTTGGCCACAGGGAGAAGTTTGCGGGCTTTGCACACCAATACTCAAAGTTATTCAAAATTTCGGAACTCAGAGATACTCTTTCTCTTTTCGAGATTACTTTAAGAGTTCTTATAGGTATGTCGAGTAAATGATCCATTAAGAGAGAGAAAAAAGTGATAGAAAACAAGAAGGGTGGAGAGGGGGGGAGGGAGACACACAAACAGAAAGAAAGACTGAGCAAGTGAGGAGACAGACAAGAGAGAATGAAATAAATAGCAAGAGTACAGGGATTAAAGAGACAAAGAAATTGTTAGAAAGAAAGAAAGAAAGAAAGAAAGAAAGAAAGAAAGAAAGAGAGAGAGAGAGAGAGAGAGAGAGAGAGAGAGAAGAGAGGGAGATAGAGAGAGAGAGGAGAGAGAGAGAGAGAGAGAGAGAGAGAGAGAGAGAGAGAGAGAGAGAGAGAGAGAGAGAGAGAGAGAGAGAGAGAGAGAGAGAGAGAGAGAGAGAGAGAGAGAGAGAGAGAGAGAGAGAGAGAGAGAGAGAGAGAGAGAGAGAGAGAGAGAGAGAGAGAGAGAGAGAGAGAGAGAGAGAGAGAGAGAGAGAGAGAGAAGAGAAATGAGAAGAGAGAGAGAGAGAGAGAGAGAGAGAGAGAGAGAGAGAGAGAGAGAGAGAGAGAGAGAGTCAACACGTTCCTCCACTTATGCAAGCTTAATAATATGATTACGTGATAGCGAACAGACAAACAGACAGAAATGTAATGTATTTCCTCTCACCCAAACAACTAAACGAAGGTAAAACTTGTGCTTTACATTCTTCGAATAAGAAAACTAAATACCTCGAACAGAGAAGGGGCTTTTCTTGAGTGAAAGAAGAAGAAAAAAAAAGAGCTTTTATATGTGTATGTTTAGGTGTGTAGTTGTGTGTGTGTGTTCAGAAACGTGCGTTTAGCTGAAAACAAATAAGCGTACATGACCTCACAAACTACGCGGAGCTTAAAATGTCTATATTAAACTCATTCTTATATATGGAAAAGATTAATTATATATATATATATTATATATATATATTATATATATATATATATATATATATATATATATATATATATATATATATATATATATATATATATATATATATATATATATATATATATATATATATATATATATATATATATATATATATATAACCCTAAAAAGAACCATGAGAAATGAGAATGAAAAAGTTATTAAGTCTCCTATTTTCACATTTATGACATTTGTCTATGAAGGCTCTTATCAATAATACAGACTCCAGTCGATTTTCATGAAATTTATATGAAAAGTTTGAAATGAAACAAAGAGAAGAAAGTTTAAAAATTACCTTGAAAAAAGTTTTAATGTCACCCTAACGATTTCTATAAAATGTAAAAATTAAATCTCACAACCAGATGCATTTTTTTTTTTTTTTTTTTATAGCTTTATGGTGATAAAATATTTCATTATTTTCCCTTCTCGATGGAAGAGGTATGCGACGAGAGAGTTCAGAAGAGCAATGTCCGTTGTAATAGCGATAGCATAGAGAGAGTGACGCAATATATTCAACGGCCAGAAAGAGAATGGTGACAGTTAGTAAGAAATAAAGAGTTTACAAGACGAAAAGCCCTAGACTCCACTTTTTCGAGAAGAGTTTGTATGTGTGGAACCACCCCTTATGTGTGAGGACGTACAACACTCCTATAAAGAGAAATCAATAAATAATTCGAAGGCACCTCAGAACACCCAACCTCTTAGAAGCTGTTTAGAAAGAGAAGTAATGTGATCCT
>SEYY01000229.1:55000-97664 GCA_009176605.1 Armadillidium nasatum
TATAAAGAGCAATGAAGTAACAACCACACAATTGATGTAAATTAATCACTTTTACAGGTAACACGTTTAGGGAACGAACGATAAAGATCTTACGATATCTCATATTAAAGTAATATTAATTATACTACAATATTAACTTAGGAATGTTTTTTTTCAGTAAGTTGTAACAATATTAACAGCAATGAAACTCTTTTCAATAATTTTGTTTCTAACTGAAATATTAACTAAAGAAACATCTAACTTAAATGGCGTGGAATAGTTCTGTAACTATGGCTTTTGAAAAATTATGATAAACTCTTTGCAAAGTATTTTTGAAATTAAAATCACCCAAGTGTAGTTACTCAAAGAAATATCAAGTTAAATTATAATTAAAGGGTTTATCCCCTGCCGATAATATACAACTTTCCAGTAAATAGTATCTCTAGTCGAAAATTGTATAACTCTAATAATACTAATGCTTTGATGATTGACACAAATCTTGAGCAAAATCTATCTTCAGCAGGGGTATTAACTGAGCACCGATCCATTAAGATTTGTCGATACATTCATATGCGAAATGGCCAGAAAATAAAACATATATATTCTATGTCTTTCACTAAGTTATTTATATCCAGATATTTCTGAAGAGATATCTGATGCCAAAAGCACCACACCAAATTTTTACTTGTAAAATTATACAATAATGCAGAAATAGATCAAACTTAAATTCACGCATCGTATGCAGTAGAGAAAAGTTTAAAAAAATAGCCTTTACATAAAACACGTAAAAGAATGGAAACTTAAAATATTTATATTGAGTTAGTTTTTTGTTTTGCGTTAACTCCAAATACTGAAGGTGAAAATCAGGAGACTGCGGATCCAGGAGCCAAATAAATAAATAAAAAAATTTAAAAAAAATGGGTGAAGCCGAAGTTCAATACAAAAAAAATTTTTTCTTGGGGGGGGGGGTGGAAGGAGTCAGAATTGGATTACCAACTTCGCAGCCACTGGTGTGAATGTTGTGATCAATTTATAAAATGGAGAACAGAAAAGTGTGATACAATATAACGGCAATAAGATAAATATTAAAATATGACAAATTAAAAAAAAAAAAAAAAAACTAAAACAAGTGGCTAAGAAGTATTAAAAATGTATAAAACATTAATAAGTTTTATTCAAACAAAAGAAGTGAACATGATTATCAACATTATGAATGGAGAACATTCAGAGAAATCGTAAATTTAAAGAAAAATTTCAAGAAGCAAATGCCATTTTATTAAAAACACTTTTTCTAATTATAAAGAAAAACTCATTAGAATTGATAAAATTTTAAAAAGTAGAAAAGACAAACCAAAGAAACCCTGGTGAAGGTCCTCCCCCCCAAAAAAAAGAGGGATTTATAGACAAATTGCTCCTTGAAAAGGTGGGGTCTAAGGCCTTTCGTCTTTTTAACTGTTTCAATCAAACAAACACAAAAAAGGGAAACTCCTCAACTGTAGCTCAAATAGTCGAGCGATCGATTTGCTTGATGAGAGTCCAGTATTTGATTCATCGTGAAAATTCTTAGAAAGCTCTCTTTGCCCCCTCCTTGAGATGGGTTCTGCCCGTGAGTGGTGGTAATATGTTTAACAAAAAAAAAAAAAAAAAAAAAAAAAAAAAAAAAAAACCTCTCCTCATAGAATAGGGCAAAGCCCATGAGGTATGAATTTTACAAAGAAAGAAGAAAGTATATGACTCAAATTCAATAAGAGAGAATTTGATATATATATTATATATATATATATATATATATATATATATATATATATATATATATATATATATATATATATATATATATATATATATATATATATATATATATATATATATATATATATATATATATATATATCAATTTCAAAGTTTTTAACTTTTTTTTATGCTAAGGTATACGTAAAATGTTTTATTTAAAAAAAATAAAAAAAAAAAATGAAAGATAGAAAAAGAGAAGGAACTTTTATACAACTCTTTCACACTTTTTTCATCTTCATTTCCACAAAAAGAAAAGAAAAAAACACAACTGCAATAGAAAGGGAAAACCTTTAAAAAAAAAAATTTTGCAAAAAAAAAGAAAAAAAGAAAGAAAAGGAAACCTAAATTCGATCGTTTTCCCTTCGTGCTCTCTCATCTCGAGTCTGAGAAAGTCATTTTCAAAGTTCGAAATGTGCCGCGAGGGATCCACAACACAACAGGTTTTTTTAAAAAAAAGGGGGGGGGGCGCCAAATCCACTGACAAACAGACCAACCCCCCAACGTTTAAAAATGAGCGCGTAAGGTGCCTTCCTTTTATGTGACCGGTCGTCAAAGTCAACTCCAATAAAGCTTGCTTGTTAAAAAAGGAAACACACACACAAACACACACACCTTCTCACACTATATATCCATCCAAATAAAATTACACCTATCAGTTTGGATTAGATAAGATAAAAGCTTAGAAAATAATTAAAGTGGTGTACCTTTGCGATTAATTTTTTATTTTTATTTTTTTTTTTTTACTGAGAGTTACTTTTTCAGTCTTATATGATGAATGACATACAAAGAAGAAATACGATGGAAGTAGAATGTCGTTTACTCCATTATCAAGAGATGACATTGTCAATGTTCGAGATATGCTACTTGTAACCCGAAATATTTCGCAAAATTGCGAGAGAACGGAAGGACAGGGAAGGCGGTAGGTAGGTAGGGAGGATCGAACGGAAGGACAGGGAAGCCGGTAAGGTAGGTAGGGAGGGAGGGAGGGTTGACAATAAATACAGCTTCAGTAGTAAAAAGAAATTCCAGACGAGATTGGAAACTAAAATTGCAGATATATCTTCTGAGTATTATAGTATAATATAACATGTGGACAAGCGGTAAAATGACTCCCGAAAATACTTGTTAAAGCTGATGGAAGGCACTCCAGAAATCACCATTAAATAATTAAATTATAAAATTTTGAAAAATAAAATAATCATACAGAAAGTTAAATAAACTAATCTAAACAAGTAACGAAATAACGAAAGATTTAAAATATAACATTTCCAATAACAATATCCCAAAACGAATATTAAAAAAGAAATAAAAAAATTCAATAAAATATACACAATTTTGGAATTGCTATAAAAGATTGAGAGTGAGCAATCAAATATTTTAAAAAATAACAATAATACATTATTTTTCTCCAAAACATTGTTTATTTTCTTATTTGATATTATATTATATTATTGTGGTCATTATCCTAAAACCAAAAGCTATTAAGAGTTCCTTTATATATATATATATATATATATATATATATATATATATAATATATATATATATATATATATATATATATATATATATATATATATATATATATATATATATATATATATATATATATATATATATATATATATATATACATAAAACGTACCTTCCAGATCTTCATCGTCATCAAAATCTTCCAAAGGTGCAATGTCACTTGGAGCATTCATCGACATCAAAAGAGGCCATAGACATCATATCTTCATCACTGCAAAAAAATATAATTATATATATATATATATATATATATATATATATATATATATATATATATATATATATATATATATATATATATATAGAGAGAGAGAGAGAGAGAGAGAGAGAGAGAGAGAGAGAGAGAGAGAAAGAGAGAGAGAGAGAGAGAGAGAGAGAGAGAGAGAAAGAGAAGAGAGAGAGAGAAGAGAGAGAGAGAGAGAGAGAGAGAGAGAGAGAGAGAGAGAAGAGAGAGAGAGAGAGAGAGAGAGAGAGAGAGAGAGAGAGAGAGAGAGAGAGAGAGAGAGAGAGAGAGAGAGAGAGAGAGAGAGAGAGAGAGAGAGAGAGAGAGAGAGAGAGAGAGAGAGAGAGAGAGAGAGAGAGAGAGAGAGAGAGAGAGAGAGAGAGAGAGAGAGAGAGAGAGAGAGAGAGAGAGAGAGAGAGAGAGAGAGAGAGAGAGAGAGAGAGAGAGAGAGAGAGAGAGAGAGAGAGAGAGAGAGAGAGAGAGAGAGAGAGAAAGTAATACCAAATTTTCTGCCATCGCCTCCACGTGGCACGTGAGTGAGTTACAGGATTTGACTGTTCAAAGAAAGAGCAAACGAATTTTAAGGAAATATTTTTCCTATTAACGAATAAAATCACTTTTATCTGTACTGTAAAATAAATAATTAGAAATGTAGAGCATTGTTACGTAAGTGAACTTATTCTGAATCTAAATATAAACTTTCCAGCGAATTTTAACTTACATCTGTTATATATATATATATATATATATATATATATATATATATATATATATATATATATATATATATATATATATATATATATATATATATATATATATATATATATTCGTTTTTCACTAATTCACAAATGTGTGTTTCCTTTTTAATGGATGAAAACTACTATTAAATTTAAGGTTTGAGGACTCTGAACTAATTCTCCATACAACACTGGTCCATTCCCAATAAAGGCTGTTTATTTTACAAAAAAAAAAAAAAAAAAAAAAAAAAAAACGAATTTTTATTAGCATGCAAGTTATTACTCATTAAATACGGTATTTTACGATTATGCAGAGAAAATATTCGTAAAATGGAAATTTTAAAAAAAAAAAAAATTTTATTTTTATTTTCAGGGGGTTGCGTTATTTTTATTTTTTGTAATAAAATCCTGCTTTTAGAAAAGAAAAAAAAACGGTCCAATATATATATATATATATATATATATATATATATATATATATATATATATATATATATATATATATATATATATATATATATATATATATATATATATATATAGTACAAAACAAAGTTAACAACGTTTTAGCAGCCAAAAAGCCTTCATACATAACCTTTGCATACTACGCAGCTTCGCAACAAATGCAGAATATAAAAAATAAGCTGTGAAAATGGCTAAGAAATATAAAAAAAAAAAATTTGAAAGCAAGAAAAGAAATACGGAGAAAGAGGAAGAACAAGAAGAGGAAGAACAAGAAAAGGAAGAAATAAGGATGGAGAAAAAAAAGAAAAAAGAGAAAAAAAAAGAAAAAAGAGAGAAAAAAAGAGAGAAAAAAAAAACGTGACTTTAGAAATAAATCTGAGAACGCGTTAACGGAATATTGAACATAATACAGAAAAATATTAAGGAAAGAAATCTAAATATCTCTGCTTTAGAACTCGCTTTGAAATTATATGAAAGGGATAAAAACACTTTTAAAGACTTAATACATCTTTCAAATATATTGAGAAAACAACGCTACTGAATATATATATATATATATATATATATATATATATATATATATATATATATATATATATATATATATATATATATATATATATATATTATATATATTATATATTTTTTTTTTTTTTTTTTTTTTTTTTTTTTTTTTTTTTTTTTTTTTTTTATTTTTTTTTTTTAATTTTTTTTTTTTTTTTTTTTTTTTTTTTTTTTTTTTTTTTTTTTTTTTTTTTTTTTTTATTTTTATATTATATATATATATATATATATATAATATATATATATATATATATATATATATATATATATATATATATATATATATATATATATATATATATATATATATATTCTACGAAAACACACAACTTAAACCTTCATCTCTCCTTAATATTCTTGGTGTTTCTTTTTCTCGAGATCTTTCTTGGAAAGATCTCATTATTTCTCTTTCTAAACAAGCTTCTAAGAGATTGAGTGTTCTGAGGCAACTACAGCATTTCTTCAATCCACCCCAGTTGCTTGATCTGTACAGGGGTGTTGTTCGCCCCTTTATGGAGTATGCGTCACACATCTGGGGTGGTTCCACTCATACAGTTCTCCTGGAAAAGGTAAAGTCTAGGGCTTTTCGCCTTTTCAACTCTCCTAATCTCACTAATTCTCTCCAATCTCTTTCTGCCCGTCAAATTGTTGCGTCACTCTCTTTATACTATCGCTATTACAACTTACACTGCTCTTCTGAACTCTCTCGTCGCATACCTCCTCCATCGAGAAGGGCTCGAGCGACTTGCCTTTCTACACAGCCACAACCTTCCTCTGTCTAACTCTCTGACCCCAGACTTAACCGCTATGCTCAATCTTACATGTAATCTATTGGTAAAGTCTGGAACACACTTCCTTCATCTATTTTTCCAACTTCCTAAGACTTATACACCTTCAAACGCCGTGTATCAGGTCATGTCGGTCTTTAATTCGAATTCGACCATGTTCCCGACTTTCCTCCTAACTCTGGTGAAATTCTAGTAGGCCTCTGGCCTTTTCCCACCAGAGATGAAATATATATATATATATATATATATATATATATAATATATATATATATATATATATATATATATATATATATATATATATATATATATATATATATATATATATATATATATATATATATATATATATATATATATATATATATATATGGGCATTGGCAAGGCAAGGTGATTTTAAGCAAGCTTTAGATTTGCGGTTTTCTACTTGATCTCTTATGCTTATATGTTTCAGCAAGCAAACCAAGGTTGTAAACTCTGAGCTCTTTACCTGAACATACACTCAAAACTGGCGTATCTTAAGAGATTTTATGTAATTAATTTACAGTTTACATCATGATGTATTATTTGTACTAATCTCACTATACACACATCACTAAAACATATACAATATTATATAAAAACAGTACCCTATTTCAAACGAACAAAAACACATTCTTTCTTTATTATTTTTTTTTTCACGCAGAAAGTATACGAAACTTAATTCAAAGCCAGGACAAAATCCTAGTCTTCGAAAACATCTGTTAGAGCTGAAATTAGGTTTATCATCAAAATTTAAAATCCTATGCAGAACTTTTACTTGTCAGGAAAACCTTCAACTCAATTTCCCTTGATTATAGAACATATTAAGAGACTGGTTCGGTGGCTTACGCAATAAATAATATATATATATATATATATATATATATATATATATATATATATATATATATATATATATATATATATATATATATATATATATATATATATATATATATATATATATATATATATATATATATATATATATAATATATATTTCATTATTTTGGGGACATCACTTACATTTTGGAAGAACAATGTAAGGAATGAAGGAATAAAAGATCTCTTCAGTATCTAATTCTAAAATTTCATGACAGAGGAATGACAGAATGGCCTTTCTTTGTTACATAAACATTACAATTTCTAGCTGGGTGGTTGCAGATGACTTTGTCAATTTAAACAGAAAAATGTTACTGGCCTATTACGAGTTGATGACCATTGGTATACTTTCATATTATATACTATACATACAGATATTTGATGATACATTAGTCCAAATCCCATCCCTTATCTAAAAATTATTCCAAACCCAAGTCATAGTCAAAATAAGAAGTTCTTTCAAAATTTCAATATAGTAAAAATATAATAATCAGTTTAATTAATGTACCACATCAACCAAATGAAATCAACATGACTCTGTGCTCTGGACCTCCTCCTCTTCCTTCCCTCTGAAATATATTTCTACCATGCCCTTATCTATTTAAGACTATATTATGGATGTTTATATAATGAAACATTTGCAATAATGTTACTTCAACTTAATGCGATTCAAAACAAAGGTCTATATACTGACACTTGGACTTTCCATTTATCCTCTAGGGACAAAGTAAACACAATGTCCCACTAAGTTCAAAGAGAGTAACTTTCTCAAATGCACTACGTATCTCCAAATTTCTCAGCTTAACAGAGGCGAATGGAATCTAAAGCAACTTGGAGCCATTCATTATTGTTTTACACACCGTTCTAAACATTCCCTTTCTAAAATTAAATTTTCAGCTTCTATCTGTACTGACATGACCTCCCTTCCTAAAGAAGAGGAATAAAGCAGTCATGCTGAAGAGATTTCCAATCTCATTCAATTGATTATATAACTGTACAAATATATAATTGAAACCAAATCTGAATGAGTACGCACTGCAGCTGCATTTTCTGACTGCAATCTCTGTCTCTTTGGCCCAATATTCTTCTGTCTCTACAACAAAGATGAGAGAAGTGTTTAAGACATTTCTAGAATTCAGCTTCTAGATAGTGGTTGGTTCTAAATTTTTCAGATTCCTTTAGTATTCTACAAGCCTTTGCAGAATATTCAGAGTCACGCATGTCCCCTGGTTTTGTTACATATATGAATTATTATTATTATTATTATTATTATTATTATTATTATTATTATTATTAATTATAATTATTATTATTATTATTATTATTATTATTATTATTATTATTATTATTATTATTATTATTATTATTATTCAACAGTTAAGAAAGTTTCTTTTGTCAAGTGATAAACTCAAATCCACTCCCTATTCAGATAATTATTTTTTGAAAATGCCTAATTCAAATTTTAATAGAAAGTGGCCTAACCTATATTTGAGTTTTAGTTAATGTAGAAAATTTGATGGAAATAATGGAAATAAAAGCATTAATTAATTCAGATATTACTTTTTACTTGACAAGGTTGAATTTGTAGCAGTCCCCAGCCAGGTCTATCATTCTTCATAATTAAACAAAAACATATCCAAATCGAAAAGGATTTTGATTTTTTTTTAAATTGTTTTTTCTTACAGTAAAGTTGTTATTAAGTCTAACTTTCTACTTTAATTTCAAAAAAAAAAAAAAAAAAAAAAAAAAAAAAAAATTTTCCTTTCATATATATATATATATATATATATATATATATATATATATATATATATATATATATATATATATATATATATATATATATATATATATATATATATATATATATATATATACAAAAAAGTGAATTTTCTTTAGTCTCATCAAATCCACCCGAGATGCATCCCTTTTATTTTTGATTTTGAAAAGCTGACAACTGGAGGTTCTAAATCAGGTGAATGACTAATATCTGGTGCATAGTCAAAAATCATTTTGATTAATTAGTGACAAAGTAGGAGTGTGCACCTTGTCATGTTGATGCATCTAAAGTTTGTAAAGCTAACATCTTCTTTTTATTAATTGCTAAAAGAAAACATTTCATTAATTGAGTCTTGTAAAAGAAATTCTTCATTCAATACAAAGACAATAATGAAAAACGAAACGAAAACAACTCAGCATTATTCTCATATTTGACAGCACTCCCTGTGCATTTTTCAGTTGTGACGGTGTTAACATAAATTGAGAAGACTGAGAATTTGTTTTCTTATCATAGCTTTAAACATCAATGGTCTAATATTCAATAAAAAAATATATATATATATATATATATATATATATATATATATATATATATATATATATATATATATATATATATATAATATATATATATATTGTTTATATCATATGCCAATTCGGGAGCTTGTCGTAATTTAAATTCTTAAATTTCTGTCAAATGTCAACAAGTACAACAAACTTAGGTGTTTTCACAAAGAATAACATAACACTCGTTTTGAGATACTAACTTCCTCCCTTACAACAATTTGAGGGGGTAGGTTCAAGCGCATTTTGAACATTTACAGTGATTTTTGATGTTGATGGTCAGTCCACCATGCATGAGAAACTTCATCTAAAGATTAATGGCTTTTAAAATACTTCCACTATTCACATAAGCTGTTGTCTAATCCAAGACCACATCTCCTAAAACCTGTTTCCTACACTTCTAATGTCTCACCAAAGATTTTCCAGAATTCACACAAATTCATTGTTCATAATCACTAATTTAAAAAAAAATAAAAATTCAGACACACTGAGTATGTATTTACAAAAGCAGACATAATAAATAAACATTGTATATTAACAAATAATCTGAAAAGTTCGAGAATTTTTCTGAAAGACCCCTTTCATACAAAACTACACATATGCAAATATTGTAATAAAAATAGATACATACGTAGCTTTTCCTTCTCGAAGGAAGAGGCAAGAGAGAGTAACATCTAGGGTTGCTGCAACCACTTTTTTACTAAGAGGTCGGAATTTTATTCTAACATCCTGTTGTGTGCTGAACCCAGCATATTGTTTCATATTAATCTGAGCAGTGGCTACTTGACGTCGCTTCCCAGAGGCCATCTAGAATAGGGAAAAAATATAATTGAAAACAATAATTTATTTTAAAGTGTTAAAAAAAAAAAAGTAGGTATAACTAAAAACCCTTCAAGTAATTTTCATTACAGATTTACACATTATATTACTTCTATAAAAGATTAAAAATTTTTGAAAAAAAAAATTTTTATTTACAAGTAAGGCATTTAAATCAAGATTTCTATATAAGAAATAATTTCTAAGTACCAAATATTTACAAAATTACTGGTCTTTTAATTTCTATTATTATTATTATTATTATTAATTAATCATCCATGGAGTATTACTTTAAATAAATAGACAAGTAGTACAGTTTCAAGTATACCTAATACACTATTATATTTAGAGGTTAAAGTTTTCTATAATTTTAAAACAATATTTTTATTTTTTATTATTATTATTATTATTATTATTATTATTATTATTATTAAAGAAACTTTTCCAAAAATATCATCTCACTTATGATACTGTTCTCTAAGAAAAAAAGAGAATGAAGAAACTAAAGCCCTCTATTGGAGGATGTAGCAAATGAACTCGTGATATTTAAATAACAGGTAAGACTTCAAGCACACATTGTGTGTGCTAAACCCAAAATCATTGGTTTTTGAGTTTTGACACTATTAATTTTGGGATGTAAAATATTATTGAAAATCTAAACATATCATGAACTGGAAATATTTTAAATTTTCAAAACTTGAATGACAGGTTTTTCGCATTTTATTGAAAACATTTATGAATTATTATTATTATTATTATTATTATTATTATTATTATTATTATTATTATTCTCTTGCATGTTGAGGCATATTTCTGCTTTATAAACAGCAATGAGAGTACAAAAATAAAGTGAATAAATAATGTAAAATAAAACTTACATCTTCAATTATAAAAGTCCATTCTTTATCTTCAAATTCATCTGTTCTTTGGTCCCTAAAAAGGGTAACTGTAATAGATAAATTTGATGGTACAGCCCACACACAAATTCCTTCCAGAGGATTTCTCATAGATGGTTCCCAAGTAGGAACAGATGTTTCAACTCGTCTTGTACGTCGTTGCCATACTACACTAAGTTGACTAGGTTGCCTAATAATTTCAAAAAAGGAAATAAAATATAAGAAAAAACAGCAAAAGAGGAAATAAAATATAAGAAAAATAGAAGGCATTAAACTTTAAAGCAGGAAAGTAATAACAACATTTCCTTATTCAATGTTTCCATTTAGAAGTATACAAATTAATAAAATTGCAACAAAACTTCTACAACACCTTAATAAAAGTCAATCAAAAAAAGAAAATACAGCAAATCCTCATTTTACCCTATCTTAATTAATGTGTTCTTTAAATTAACAGTTCCAGGGAGAGCAATTAGAAAAAAAAAAATAAAAACAATGGTTTCTATGACAATCATGCCAGAGTAAAAATCTTTCAGGCCCATTAAACACTACATAGTTCCATTTTGGGAACTAACAAGAGCTCTTGTTTGAGAAAATGAGTAGGAAGAAGAAAAGAAATCACACAGTGATCCAAACTACTTGAATAAATAAATAAAAAAATATGTATATAAATCTTGTTAAATATTTTGAGAGCATGATATAATATGGTATGTAATAAATTTATTACCTTTATTTGTTTTCTTTTAACAATAGAAAATTGGAAAAAATAGTTGGATGAATTACATCATTTTGCATTAATTTAATATTAAATTAAAACAGTTTTACTTAAGAGAGTCTCTTCCCAACCCATAAACTGTGTAAAGGTGAGGAATTACTGTACTTGCAAAAACTAAATGAAAATTCATTATAGAGCTAATCCTAACTTAAATACTAAATACTTTTAAGAAAACAAAAGATTAAACATATATATATCATAATTACCATTTTGTGGTTGCTTGTAGTGCAAGTTCATTAAAAGATGCTGTGAATTGAAATTTGGAAGCTTTTTTATTAATTCGCTGAAATCTTTTCCAAACAGATGCCATTTTTTATTCTGCTTTTACAATTTTAAATAGTTACATGGAATCTGAAATAAATTCTTAAATCCATTACAGTCAGACATTTAGTTAATGTATATATCTAAATATGGTGAATGCAAAAGGAAATTTTCACATGAGAGATACAAGAAAGAAGAGAAAGAAAACAACAAGCAGACAAGGGGTTTATTGGAACCAGGTTCAGCCAGAACTTTTATATTTAAAGCACTCTTCAAAAAAATATTCATTAAAAAACCATGTTATTTTTAAAATGTTTTCAAAATTTCAGTATTGTTAATTGTTATATAATATTACAATTACTCTTTTATGCCATTTTGATTATGTGACTCAAGCAGAACTGCATAAATGTTGCATTAGCTTTTCTTGGAAATGATACTTTGAAGTGGAGGACTACTCAGTCTTGACTGAAAATTGAGACTGTGGTCAATTCACTTACTTAATATTCATTTCTTTTATTTTAATCTCTACTCATATTCTGTGTTTTGATTCTATTAGTTCTTGTATCACTGGTAATGAAAGATTTCTCACTCTTTTGTCTCTTACATATTTTTATTTAACACAGAATTGTTGTTGAAGCATTATGTGACAATTCATTACTAAAATATTTCTGCCTCTCACAAAAAAATATCTTCAATAACTTCCATAATGAGTGAAAATCTACCTTTTGTTCTCTTATATGAACTGATGGTTCAATTGCTGACACTTCCACAGAAAGGCTAATCCTATGGCCTCATCCTTCTTTACCTAATCCAGCAATTTTTTTTCTGATTCCTCCTCATAATAGTCTTGCATTTTTTCTGAAATCATATTAATTTTTTTTTTTAAACCAGGAACATTAGGATTGCAAGAAGCCATAATGCCATTCATCCCTGGGCTTTTTCAGAACTAATGTTTAGGGATGGTGTCATCCTTTGTTCAACTATATCCACTACAAGGAAACTAAGTACAAGATAAACATTACACCAACATACTGCAGTGTATTAGACAATTGCTGAACTTTGCTGAACTAGCAATATATCTCAAGCTCTGTCAAAATGAATGTCTAAAAGAAATGCCAAAGACATGATCATTAAAATGTTGCTAACCAAGTAATAGATCTATACTTAAAATACTTTTAAATACCCTTAACTGACCAATTTAAGTCACATTCTTAATGAAAACTATATAATATAAACATGAACTCACAAAATTGAAAACTGGCAGAATAAATTGTATACTATATTTTAAAGAAAATCTTGATGGTATCATATTCTTAAGAGAAAATTTTGAATGGTTGAGTTCAAAATAGAAATAGACACATTGTTATCTGAACATGAGAGTTGTAGAGTGCAGTCCCAACTTATTCAACATAATCCAGAGTTGGATTATGTAGATTATGGAAAATTAAAGGGTTCATAGCCATACTTATATGCCATAAATGCCATATACTTGCAAAGCAAACACTGATTTTATTAAACTCACTCAAGGGTAGGCTTTGCTTCTGACTGGTTTCCTCAACAAAGATTTATTTACTATGATTAGGTAAAGTATTAATTTCAATTGCTTAAAATATTGTCAGACTGTTGAAACAATGAACCTTTTATGATAATTGGAATCCCATAAAAAGATTTAAATACTTTCTGCCAATATAAATTACTGTTCATCAATTTTTAAAGCTTTCTGTTTTGATCATACCCACTTCATACAGTATTAAAATTTATAATATATATAGTTTATGATATTTCTATATAATAACGTTCAAGGTGTTTTAGAACTGATATTCTAGTCTAGTCTGTAACATGGGAATCCCTCTATACTTTTATACTACAATAAAATTAATACTTAATTATCATATTATTTAAAATATCCAAATAATATTTTTTAAATAGGTATATACATTTTCATTTTAATATTGTTTTACAAGGCTGTTTAACTAATTCTGTCAATTCCACTCTCTAAATGACAATTTTTTAAAAATATTTAGGTTTTAAAGATATAGGTTATTGTATATATATATATATATATATATATATATATATATATATATATATATATATATATATATATATATATATATATATATATATATATATATATATATATATATATATATATATATATAGTAAAGGTTAAGCAGACTTTTGGTTCTTTAACATACCTATATTAAAAAATTGACATATTGATATATCAATAACTAAAGACCTGCTATACAATTTAATATTTTAAAATTATAATCATAAGTAACCTAACCTAAAATAATCTATATGGTATAACTAATAAAATAATTTTTATTCCAAATATTATTATTTTTAAGTGATAAATTGAAATATCTATCAAAAGACTAGAAATCTGCTTAATATATATATATATATATATATATATATATATATATATATATATATATATATATATAATATATATATATATATATATATATATATATATATGAAAGCATTCTATATTTTAATGTTATGGGTGTTTCTTAACCCATCTTCTGCAATAATAATTAAGCCTAAAACACAAATCATAAAGAATAAACTAAAATTAAACAACAATTAAATTAAAACACTTAGAATTAGATTAAAAGATATAAAGGCAAGAAAATAAATTTTTTGCTTTATCACCATTTCTATTTATTATTGTTATTACTATTTAATTATTTTTTACAATTTTTTAATATAATTATTATTATTTTCATCACATAATGAACCATACTGTTACAAACTATAATTTTTACCAATTATATATATATATACATACTGTAAAACTTACTATTTAAATACTGCTATCTCATGATCTATCCAAGTACACATTTCCTTTAAGATGGAATCAGGTATGTCTCCCTGTTGGTTTATTCATTGCTATTTTTATTTTTATTTTCTATTTTGATTATATATTTTTTTGTGCTTTTATATTTTTTGTAAATTTCTTGCCTCTACTCTTATCTTTGTTTTAATCTAATTCTAAATATTTAAATTTTAATTTTAATTTATTCATTATGATTTGTGCTTTAGACTTGATTATTATTGCTGTAGATAGGTTAAGAAATAACAAAATATCTAAATATAAAATGCTTTCACCATTGTTCTTTTTGTCTTCTTATTATTATATTATATATATATGTATATATATATATATATATATATATATATATATATATATATATATATATATATATATATATATATATATATATATATATATATATATATATATATAGTTATTAATGCAGGGTTTCTTTTACCTGGTATTGAGTTGTTATTAAAATATAAACTGGAAATATAATGTATATTTAAGAAAAATAAAAATGGGTTACAAAATCAAAATTCAAAAAATTTAAAAATAGTTAAAGTATTAAATATCCTATTTTAAAATGATATAATTAAGCTAACTACACTGAATATTCCCATCCTTATAGTGATATAGGCAAAGAATATCACAAATTATCAATATGAACATATAGATATTTCATTTCATAATATTGCTTGCTATTTGAAATTCTTAAGTATATTTTAGTATATTTTATTTATTTAGGTTAGGCCTATTTACTGACCATTAGAGTATAATTACCCTTTAAGTCAAGATTAAACTGAATTAATTTAATAGATTTAACAATTTATATACTTACATTAGTACTGAATACTGATACATTTTCTAATTATTATTTTCCACCAAATTTCTTTCTTAAACCCAAGCTTTATGTTTCTCAAAATCTTTTTTTATTACCTTAAGTGCATTTTAATTTAGTAAATTTGATTTTTCAACCCATTTTTATTAATTTTCTTCAATATACATTACATTTCCAGTTTATATTTTGAATAAAACTAAATACAAGTAAGAGATAAACCCAATATATATATATATATATATATATATATATATATATATATATATATATATATATATATATATATATATATATATATATATATTATATTTATATATATATATAAACTTGTAACTTATTGAATATTTCAAAAATGCTGCAAGAGTAAATTTATGACAAGTAATTCTGATATTTTAATTTTTTATAATACATTTCCAATACCTAGTCCTATTCTATGTAGATTTAATCAAATCTAATGGTGGCCCCTATTTCAATGTAAGCTAATTACTAAAAATAGAATCTGCCAATAAATTTAAATACAAAGGGAAACCCACTAACACATAAACATTAATTATTACAACAGGTGATAAAAGTTTCTAATCACCATGACTACCCAATAACACCATGGTGAAAGATAATATATTTTTAGTTGATTCTCACAGTTCTTCAATAAAAAGAGGGATCATTTCTTTATTAATACCTAGGGGCTTACTGCATCTTTACTTTTCCAAATTATATTAATAGTTTATAATCTTGACAGTATACTGTAGGATACTCATGCAATAGAAAATACAATGAATAAACCAGAATAAAACCTTTACCATGAAATAGTGGTTTTATTGAATCAAAACTTTCGAGAACACATAAGACCCTATAAACTGTGTCAAATTACAATCAAGAATAATTTATAGCACTGAAATTTTTTTATTAAAGCCTTAAGTTTCATTCACATATCGGAATATGAATAAAGCCTACAGATACGGAACGAATTATTTCAGTATTCTATTGAATGAAAGAAGAAATAAATATGTAAATAAATATGACGAATACGCCGTAGCACTAATTTCTTTATGACAAATTTCAGTTTCCAAGAAAAAAAAATTATGGTAAAATAAAATAAATAAGAAGGGCCTTGTCCTTAGGAAAGAAAAGTATCAAGGATTAAAACAAAAATAATTTTTCCCTATCCACTACTTATTTTAGAATTTTCACTGTTAAATTTATTTTTTTATTTATCTAGTTATTATTTATTTATTTTACTTTTATTAATTAATTAATATTCATTAATCTACTTATTTAATTATTTAAACAAAACATGTCGTAGTATTTAATTATTGAAATTCAAATTAACTTAGCTCCTCTAAAATTTTCGGTTTTGCAATAAGACTAAAACTTCACGACCCCATTTTGACAGTCATATACGCTCAATATATATATATATATATATATATATATATATATATATATATATATATATATATATATATATATATATATATATATATATATATATATATATATATATATATTATATATAATTATTATATATATATAATATATATATATATATAATATATATATATAATATATATATATATATATATATATATATATTATATATATAATATATATATATATATATATATATATATATATATATATATATATATATATAATATATATATATATATATATATATATATATATATAGAATATATAGAGAGAGAGAGAGAGAGAGAGAGAGAGAGAGAGAGAGAGAGAGAGAGAGAGAGAGAGAGAGAGAGAGAGAGAGAGAGAGAGACAGACAGACAGACAGACAGACAGATTATTTGTTGATACATTTGTTACAATAGACATGGGTAATTTATTTGTTTTGTTTTTTTTTTCGCGATAAAATCTTCATTTTTGAGGTATTAGATTCCTGTAAAAAAAAAATCCTAAGCTTAATTGAATATTTTACGTATTTTTGAATTCGTTTTTTTTTTTTTCATTGAACGGATCTTACCATCAAAGAACATATGCTTCCTTTCTAGCAGAAAAAATACTGCCCTTCAGGCCATCATGAATTTAGAGGAAGTAAACCACTCGCAATGTTAATGTGATGCTCTCCCAAAAATTTTAGTACTCAAAGAAGACGGATGGAGAGCTACAGAAAACAGAAAATGTGTCGAATTTTGTACGAATATCCATCTAAAATTCGACACATCAGAAAACATATTTGAATGTTTTGGAAATGACATGTTAAAATCTTGCCAAGTATGATAAAAGTAAAACTATTTTTTTTTAAAATTTTTACAGAAGTTCATTTATTTTACTAATTCTTTATTATTTATGTCATAAAAATCTAAATAAGGAAAAAAATTTTGAGAAAATGAAAATAGTAAATTGACTTGAAAGACGTATCAGTCAAAATACCTTTATTCGAACTTTTACAACTGATAAGTGATAACTTTATTAATTTCATCACCAGCTCTCGGAGCGTGTGATTCGCCTGAAGGGCAATATTTTGTCTGCCTGGAGGGAACGGCATATGCCCTTGTAGGTGAAGTGCGCTCTCGGAAACAAAACAAAACAAAAAAAAATTTGACACTTATGCTAATGTTTGAGAGAGCGCCGCCAGCTCTCGCTCTGAACTGGTGGTGGCCTGAAGGTCAGTATTTTGCCGTGTATTTTGTCTGCCTGGAAGGACGGCATATGCCCTCACGTTGGTGAGGTCCGCTCTCAGAAACAAAACAAAACAAATGCTAATGTTTAAATTTATAAAGTACTGAAATAGAAGAGCTTTTTGTCTGTCGCAGTTTATGACCTAGGTTGTTGCCATAGTATGTTGCTACTCGCCAAATTCAAATAAACGAAGAAACACAACTGTTATTTAAAATGTTTACTTTTCTGTGCTTAAATATGGTGTTTTTCATGCATTTCAGCATATTTTGTCTTTATATTTTCAATATAGTGAAACTACAGAGATGTTGTGATGGACTAAACTATTACCTTTTTTTATTACCAAAAACTGGTGTTTAATTAATTAAATGTTAATATTTCTTGATTAGAATGAAATAACATCTTTTTTTGAGTCATGGCATGAGTCATACTTGAACTGAATATTATCAAAAGAACTTACTTGCACAACTAAAAATGCTTGGACACAGACTCCATAACTATGGCTTAATAGTTATATATTTTGTGTATTTGAATTTTTTTTTTTTATTATTATTATACAATATTGCAAACTATTGTTTTGTAAAAAATTTATTTAACATTTGAGTCCAGGATGTAGAAAAGCAGTCTTGTAGAACATGTGTAAAAAAGGATTCTATAATGGGTATTATTTCAACTAAGTATAATACTAGTACTACTGTACTGGATAAGAAGCTAGTCCATGATTATTACACCATCATTGTTAAATAATTTGCTTTTCTGTATAATCAAGGAATAGGTAGTTTCCGTTTTATTAGTCATTGTTATTAATTGGAATTGATACTAGATGAATTTTAATTTCAATTTTTGAGCTGGATTCCATGCTCTTGTGGATTGAAACTATGGTTTTCAAACTCATGCTTTCATTTTCTGATCTCCATATTTCTGGTTTTGCTTGATTAAATACTGCAGTAGTTTAAAAGTTTTAGTAGCCAAATCGTTTTGTTTACCAGTAGTATCATGACCAGATTTTCAAGTATAATCCTCATCATATTAAGAACTTGACAACATTGCAATGATGTACCAGTATCTTTGTCTTTGAATTTAAAATTATAACTAAATTTTTTATTTAAAATATTTCTGATTAATCTGATAACAGTACTTAGTAAAATTTAAATTAAATTTATTTAATATCTTTCAGTTATTAAATAATATGGTTCTATTTTTAGTTATTTAAAATATTTATATATAACCTTTATATGAATATTTTATTTATATTGTATTTTAAAATTTATTTATTTTTATATTTTTGTATTTCTCATAGGGTTAGAATTGTTTTTAACTATGAGGTGGAATAGGTTATATTCATATATGACTTCATTTGCAAATTTGAATAACACTTACAGAAGAGTGACTTCAAGAAAAATTCATGAAGCATTTAAAAGAGACTCTGGTTTGAAAAGGAGACTGGAAATATATTGGAGCCCGTGGAGTATTTCTTTTAGTAAGGAGACACTTATAAAAAGTAATAGAGCAATATTAAATATATATATTGTTGTATTGTATTGTATTGTAAATTGGTGTGCTTCTATTAAGCTATTTTAATACTTAAATATATATATATATATATATATATATATATATATATATATATATATATATATATATATATATATATATATATATATATATATATATATATATATATATATATATATATATATATCGTTTTAGTCTATCCCAATTGGAACATTTTGTCTTGGCACTTGGCAAGTTTCAAGATTGAAATGGAAGCGAAAGTTGATTGAAGATCTTCAAAGTTTAACTAAACAGCCTCCAATAAACCTTCCAGAGAAGTAATTGTTTTTATAAAACTTTTAATTAGGAATATTTTTGATTAATATATATATATATATATATATATATATATATATATATATATATATATATATATATATATATATATATATATATATATATATATATATATATATATATATGCAGTCTAGAAAAATTAAAGGACTTAGAATACCGAAAGGTTTTATTGAAAGGAGAATTTGATCATGCTAAAGAAATTTATCTTGGACCCCGACCACAAATTGTAAGTATTTTATTCTGTATATATATGTTAATAAAGGTTTTTATAAAGTTTTTTTTTGTTAACTGTGTATGGTTCTTTCCTGTCTTTTCTTATTTCTCATTCCTGCCATTTACAGTGCCATAACACATTCATTTTTTTTTTCTTTCTTTATCTTTGGAACAAATGTATAAATGTTCATAGTAGTTTAGTTTGAAAGCTTGCCAGAGAAAGGATGAGACCGTGAAGTATGCCTCATATATGATCTCTTGTCAGAGGAGGAGGTATGTGACTAGAAAATTCAGAAAGACTAGATTCAAAATCATTAATCAAAGAAAGTTGAAAATATCTTTGAAAGTAATTACAATATCAGAATAAATTAATTGGAGGAAGGTAATGAATGAGGAATTGGAATGGTTTTAGTTTTATTAGAAGCAAAAGTTTGAGTGAAGAGTTCAGGTTCAAAAGAAGGTAAGACAACTGTGGATCTCCTGGAAGAAAGAAAAAGAGACTGGCAAGAGAATGAACCATAGTTACAAGGGTTGACACTTTTAACAAAGTGCCAGAAAAAGCAAGATGAGAATCTAAAAAAATTATTGCACTTTCTACACAGGAATTTTTTGTTTAGTGGAAAAGCAAATAGATGTAACCAGATTCAGGATATATATATATATATATATATATATATATATATATATATATATATATATATATATATATATATATATATATATATATATATATATATATATATATATATATATATATATATATATATATATATATATATATATATATATATATATATATATATATATATATATATATATATATATATATATATATATATATATATATATATATATATATACTCAAGTGACTAGGTGAGTTTTCACATGCTCAGGGTTCTTGTTTCACCCCTTGATCCCATATGTATCCATTCCAATATACAACTAAGGTTGGAATCCCTGAACTTGTAAATTGCCATTGTTTTTCCAATTAATTTAGTTTATGGCAAGGTTTATTGTTAGACAGATCTCAGAACACATGTCACAAAAATCAAATCCAGTTTATAACACAGTACTCCATTTCTGATACATGCAAAAATTCCATTCTCTAATTGCTTATAGCGCAAAATGTTCATGCGCCTGGATTCGAACACCACGCCCATAGTACCCGTGAAATAACCTAATTGCTTTGAGCTGATGGAGTTTGCAATCAACCCACAACATATCGTTATAAGAAAAATAAATGAATCAATTTCCCGACAATATATATAATATATATATATATATATATATATATATATATATATATATATATATATATATATATATATATATATATATATATATATATATATATATATATATATATATATATATATATATATATATATATACACACAATAGTTTGATGGTGACTTCAATCAAATGGATGGTGGAATGCTTTCTTCTGGTCAGTCTGGATATAATGTAATTACTCCATTTACACTTATCAGGCAGAAAGTGAGTCTAATTTTAAACTTTTGAATATTAATGAAATTTTTGTTATTTTTTCAAAATTTAAATAGAAAATAAGGAATTCAAGTATAAATTGTTGTAGAGTTAATTAAAAGTAATAAATCCAACTTTAAGTTTTATAAAAAAAATTTTAAGTGATAGATTTATTAGCTAACTTATTAGCAGAATTCTTCAAATTTTCTTAAATTTTTAAAGAGGTTATGGATTTTAAAAATTTTCAGTTTAACTATATTAGTAAATCGTGGTTGGGTTTCTCGCAAGTTGAAAAACCCTGAGAAGAGATTGGAAGGCCAAGTAGTAGGTGAAATATCGCTGACGGGAATAGTTCGTAATAACCGAAGCCAGAGCTCCATTTATGCCTGAAAATCATTTGCAGAATGAGACTTTTTCCTACAGGTGAGTGAATTGTGTAGTTTCTTTTGACGTTTTCTAGCAAAATATTTTTTGGTATAAACTATAGACGGTTTTGATTTTTCAGTTTAAAAAAAAAGAGCAGTGGTTGTATACAGTTTTTTAGTTTTGAGTCGAAATTTCAGAGGGTAAAGTTTAAAAAAAAACTTTAAGAGAACTTCAAATTTTTTTTTTATATCCCTGAGGAAAAAATCTTCCTAAGTAATGCAAACTTTTATTTTGATTTAAGTTGTTCACTTTATTAACAACTAGAATATATGAATATATTTTGTTCTCTGTGAGAGTATATATATATATATATATATATATATATATATATATATATATATATATATATATATATATATATATATATATATATATATATATATATATATATATATATATATATATATATATATATATATATATAAAATGGTTATGTTGAAGTTTTGGTGTGTGATAGGGTTTTTACATTTCTTTTTCGAGAATCATTTATTGCGTCATCAATATGTATTCTTCCTGACATAACTCGTGCTTCTGAGCAAGCATATGCTGGTTCTCTGTGAATAAATTTGTGTTGTATCTCACTTGGTGGAAGTGTTTCGCTGGCCATTAAAGCCGCTCTGAAAATGGAGATTGAGACTTCCAATTATTTAACAATTGTCCTATTTGGTCTAATTAGTTTTCAAATCTATCCTTAACAGGGAGATTTCGAAACCTCATGACACTTCCACTCCTCAACTGTTTGAGATTTCCTACTGTAGAAGGTTATTTGTTTTCAGTTAAGAGGAACAATGCTCATTCTAAGAAGACAGTGGGAATAGAAAACAGTAAGAATATAGAGACGCAAAGTTTGAGTTCTGTATTCTATTGATTTTTTTATCATAGGCCACTAAGTTTAGTAGAAGCTTACTTTGTTTTAAACGGAAAAAACGAGAAAGATCTAAGATCAGTTGGTTCAAGGGCACATTCCAAGCTGTGGCAATCTCGCATTGGGATGGTCGATATTTGAAATGGAACGAATAATTTACAGTGGTAGTCGTTATCAATTCATAGAAAAAAAGCAAGATAGTGATGCGGCAGAATCCTGAGGATCACCGCTAAAATAATAATTAATTATTATTATTCAGGGTTGGTGATTTTTTTTTTTTTAATTTTTAACTAAAAAAAAATCATGATTTTTAAAAAAAAAAAAATTTTTTTTTTTTTTTTTTTTTAGTTAGCTTATACCCCTAAGTAGTAATATTTTTGTAGATGTAACTAAAGTTATTTAAATTATAATTTGTTAAAAATATCAAGTTATTTTAAATTATTTACATAAAAATGACGGAAAAATACGATTGGTAGAAACAGTTCGCTGTATTTAAATTTTAAAGAAAACCAATAAACATGATAT
The DNA here is from genome assembly GCA_009176605.1 of Armadillidium nasatum. Taxonomy (NCBI): domain Eukaryota; kingdom Metazoa; phylum Arthropoda; class Malacostraca; order Isopoda; family Armadillidiidae; genus Armadillidium; species Armadillidium nasatum. The sequence continues at coordinate 78,751 of SEYY01000229.1, forward strand.
ACTTCAAAATATACGAGGGCAAGTCAAATGAAAACTCTAGAAAGGCACTAAATTTGCAAACGGCTATACTGAGTGATAATCGGCTTGTAACAGTGATTAAAATTGCCTGTCTGCTAGGATAAGAATCATAGCTCTGTACGTTTTATTATCCAGGACATTCTGGAGTTTAACTAAGTTTCTGCAGAATTGAAAGGTCGACGTGTTAATGGCTTCGATGAGCTCTTTCATCTCTTTGCAGCTAAAGATGAGTGCTTCCTATAAAGAATTTTCACACGATATGAAACCTAGATCAATACCATCAACCCGAAACTAAGAAAGCTGACAAGGAGTTGCGTCATCCTACCCCAGAAAATTTCAAAGTCATCAACTGGGAAGGTTATGCTGCCTCTTTTGGGATGAACAAGGGGTCGTTTTGGAAATTTAGAGTACTAATTACATGCCATTACGTGCATATCTCAATCAGGAGTCACCACCGTTCTGTAATCCTGTCAAAATGCTGTAGACTTTTTAGTTTGTTGCATCATGACAATGCTCATCCCCACACTGACTGTGCCAACTATCCAAGATCTGCCTTTTGAATGTATTCACCAGATTTTTACGTCATTTGACAGCTCAAAGAGGTTCTCAAAAAAGAACCTAATGTCTGATGAAGAGATAAAGCAGGTGGTGTACGAGTAACTAGTCAACTCCAGAAAATTTTTTTTTTTTTTTGCTAGAGGTATCCATGCACTCCCAGAGCGTTGGTAATACTTGTATTGACTACGTAAAAAATAAATGATATATATATATATATATATATATATATATATATATATATATATATATATATATATATATATATATATATATATATATATATATATATATATATATATATATATATATATATATATATATATATATATTTTATATATATATATTTATTTTATTTTATTATTTTTTTTTATATATATATATATATATATATATATATATATATATATATATATATATATATATATATATATATATATATATATATATATATATATATATATATATATATATATATATATATATATAGCATACTTTAAGCAAATTTCTGATGCATATCAAATTTTTTTTTTTTGCAAACTCGAATATCGGTGTTTTCCGAACACTTTTTAATTTTGAGTACTCACTATCTTAAGGTTTTATATTTCAAAGAATTTGGTCTATCTGTTCCTGAGTTTTACCATACGTATAGCAACACAAAGAGTTTTTTGAAAAACTGAATATTTAGTACACTAATTGTATATCAACAGTACTTAGTTTAAAATATTAAATAAGAATAAATTGTTTAGTTAAATTATATTTGAAAAATAAATACTAATACTATGAATGCGGACTGTGATTTCTTATATATTATTAAAATCTCTTTACTTATTATTATTATTATTATTAAGAGATGTTGTGAAGATGTCAGAATTAACTGGAAGCTCTCCAATATTTGTGGATGCTGTAGAAACATTCAAAGGAGGCCCTGCTGGAGGTCAGACCCGAGTTACTCTAAGAAATGAACATCTATCATATATAATAACATGGTAAGTTATTATTATTATTATTATTATTATTATAAATTATTATGAGACGCCCAATTATTTTTACCGAGGGAGAAGGAAAAATTCGAAATTAAAATCGAAATGAAAACTGAGGCAGGAAAATACAGAATTTATAAAACATTTACAGAGTTTGTTTAATTGAGGACAACGTAATTGCTTCTATCCCAGTCCATTAAAAACAAATTATTGAAATTTTTTGCATAGTTATTAAAAATGTTATTTAATTTGTTAATTTAAATACAAATTATATATATTTTTTCAATTATTCATTAATATTTGCAGCTAAAATTAACCATAATTACTAAATTACAAAATTTATTCGTAAAAATATTATTTACAGTAACATTCGTTAAAGAAAAAGATTTTCAGTTTTAATCAACCTAAATAGCAATATACATAAATTAAAATGTTCCTTTTTTTTTTTAGATTTATTTGAATGGAGGCAAAATATGTAGCGTAGAGTATTCAAAAATATAACTAGAGTTATTCTGGGTTAAGTGTAGAGAGCCAGTGATATTCATTTACTTTTTAATTTTTATTTGACAGCCATATATATATATATATATATATATATATATATATATATATATATATATATATATATATATATATATATATATATATATATATATATATATATATATATATATATATATATATGGAGCTTTTTATTTAAAGTGTAGGATAAAAATATAAATAAGTTAAGATACAATAATATAATCTGGTACAACTGGAACTAGAAAGTGTGTTGTGTGTGATATAAGCTACTAGTGGAAGTAAAAATAATTCATGCAGAACGTGGGAAAAAAGTATAGGCCTACATTCCCTTTCATATTTAAAAAGTTTTTCTGTCTCTACTAGTTACACTTTTCATAGGTATAATTAATTTTGCTAAAATAAACAAAAGAAATATTTAATTATTTTGCATTACAACAAGATGTTTAATACTTTATTATTATTATTACAGGTATACCTTATCAGGATTTACTTCATTATTATGGTACAGAAAATTTATTATGCGGAAATCTTTATGATAATGAGACTTTAATATAGTTACACTTATGTACATAAAATATTTTATTTAAGATTGATATTTTTATTTTTCCTATAAAGTAGAAATATTTAACCTGTACAGTATATAATTTCCAATATTGGTTTCCCTGGGTTATTACACAAGGCAGCTTCAAATTTCACTGTTAATGAAGGTTAGAATAAATATGTAGGGATTTTCATACCTTTTGTTCACTTTTTTTTTTTTTTTTTTTTGGCTTATTACTCTCTCGATTCCACAAGAATTCCTTTCTTTGGTATTTTATCATTCTTACGCACCATATCATGCTCTCCCTGCGCAGTTTTTCTACTTTAATTTTCTCATGTACTTAGCTTAAGGAGTTTAAAATTTATAAATTCAATTTGTAGATCACCGTTATCTTTGTCCCCATTCACTGCTGGTAGTCATAAAATGGTTTTGAAACAACAGTGATATATGTAAGTAGCTTTTTTTTTTTTTTTTTAACTAAACTCATTTAGTTCGGATATAATCTTGGCTTTTACTCTTTAAACACTAGATTTCTTTGTCGAGATTGGAAATTTTCTTACTAAAAAAGTTGAACTCATATTGTAGTCTTTGGAATCCCGTTGGCAATAGAATTTGAGGAATTACAACAAACCAAAATATGTCTTTAACCCAAAAAACATTTATTCTTTTATTCTTGCACTTCTATCTTACCATTCTTATCACGGATACACTTACCTACTTAATCCAATGTTTCCCCATTTACAAAATCATTACTCTAATTAGAAAGGAACGATGCGCTAAAATAAAACTTTTAAAAATTTACCTTTACCCAAATCGCTCTATTACACATTAAGGTTAATATTTGAGCCCAAATAATCCTGTAGTGTTTCCAATACAATTTATTAACATTCAATAAACTATAATTTTGCAATATAAGGAACTTGATAGAATAAAATAAAGGAAAATATTTACTTCAAATTTATTATAACCAGGCTATAATCTCCTCTTTTAAAAATATTAGCAAAATAATAAATCAATTATGTAGTTTTGAGATCAACTGTAATCTTTTATTAACACAACGTTTGTGTTAGTAGTAAACCAAATATTCCGTAAGTGTACCTTCAAGCCTTTAACCTTAATAAAGACCGTAATGATGTGCATTGGTAACAAGTCAATCTTAAAACAGATCTTTAAAATAATCGCCCTATTTAAAAATTAGTTCCCTTTACTCCAGACAATTTTCCAAACAATTAATGCAAATAAAAAATAAAAATGAAATATGAAACCCATTTTTTTCCTTGTCAAACTGAATCTAACCAATTAATATTCTTTTCGAGGGGGATAAAAACCTTTTGTCGTTACACGATGCAAAACCCTCAGCCCGACTTTGTCTCTAGAATCCTGGGTTTCTGGAGCAGCTTCATGAGCTACAGCAAGGTTGTCTGATATGATGAATTCCCCCTCTTTCCACTGTGAAAAGAAAGAAAAAAAAAAAGTCAATGGTGATAAATATTTACGCACAATAGAAATTTATAAAGGGAATAAAATTTATATAAAAAATGTACAGTATATAATTTTTTTCCAAAATACACGTTAATACAGAACTTCAATATTAATAGCTATTCTATATATATGAGTTAACTACACCATTTAAATGTAGAAATTAGTGACACCCTAACTGAGTGAATGATATTAAAGAGTTACAAGAATTTTGGTAACCAGTTTCAAAAGTGAACCAAAATACGTTTTTGAGAAGGGATATCATTTTCTATGAAAATCTGAATTTTTTCTGTGCAAGTTTGGAAAATTTCATATATATATATATATATATATATATATATATATATATATATATATATATATATATATATATATATATATATATATATATATATATATATATATATATATATATATATATCCAGGTTTTCAGCATACCTAATTTTAAAATTTCATGTTACACCAAAGAGTTTCTCAAAGTATTCAGAAAACTTTGCAAAATCAGTCCTCAAACCACTCAGATCATAAGCAATTCATTTCATGAATGGGTAAATTCTTGTAGTTAATTTTAAAATAGCTTTAAATTGTTGAAGCGATATTACCAGACTGAATATGCGTTCTTTCACTAGAAGCAAGAGAGGTCCTCCTCAGTTCCTTTTCTAAAAAAAAATCTAACCCGTTAACAAAAACGTCTCAAATAATTTCCATCTCTTATTCACTTTGACAGATTAATAGCCAACACTAACATTCTAACAGAAAATGCAACTCTCGTAAAGTTTTTTTTTTTCTCATCTAACTAAACCTTGGGCAAATTGGTAAAACTTCTCTTTCTCCTTCTATTCGGGTGTCCCATAACGTATTCCAAGATAAAATATTATCGAGTAAACGTGGACCTGACATCTATAACGTTTGAAGACAAGTAGCGCAACGAAACGTGCTTACGTTCAACTGATCTTGCTGAAACGTAGCCTTTCTGAATCTCCTAACTATCGCCCTATATAAATATATCACTTGTATTCTCTCCAAAACCATCTTTTACTCACATTTCCCAGACAATCTGGAATCTCATTGCCTTCTTTCTAATATCAGTATGGCTTTCGATGTTTGAGGTCAACTAGTTGTATATTTTTTCTTACCAATTTATGATCTTGAGTATAAAGTCCAGTGTTGCCGCATTTGACACATCTAAAACTTTTAGAAAGGAATGGCAGTAAGCTCTGCCCTCTAAATCCACTCACTTTTGGAGTCTCATTTTGTTTTTATTACATGTTTAGCTTTCTTTAAATATTTTGATATCCAAAGTTTTTGATGGAGGACCCAGGCTTCCTTCCCTGCAAATAACGATATCCCTTAAAGCTTTGTCTTCCATTTTCTTATTCATACAGCTGCTTTTCTAAATCTATTCATTTTAATGCCGATGTCTCAATACTCTTTCCTTGGTCTCTACACATACAAAAACTTCATATCGCAGTGGTGGATAGGTCATCATCAAAGAGCTGGAAATTTTGTTAGACATTTTCTTCTCCCCGAAGTTACTCCCACTATACAATGGCCTCTGTCGCCTTTTTAGGAAGTACTGGTCCAACATCTGGAGGAGTTTGAAGTTACAGTTCCACCCGCTTTGGATACGGTCGGCAAGAGTAGTTTTAAACTCCCTCGACTTTTAACCTTTGCAACAAAACGTGCTTTTTTATATATATATATATATATATATATATATATATATATATATATATATATATATATATATATATATATATATATATATATATATATATATATATATATATAGGTCCTATAGCATTAGGTGGTCAACGGACCTGGTCACACACTTTATTCCACATCTTCATAGAACAGGGAGTGTAATGTCTTATAAATTTGGTGTGGAGGTCAGAAATTCTAGATACTTGATGCACTGCCTGCTCCTTCCCAGCTATCTCTGTTCTGTGGAATTTTCTACCATCTTTTGCATCTCATGCCGAATTTAACCACCATTTCAAAGAACGTGGGTATGCTAGCCCAAAATGTTAGCATTAGGTATGAACCTAAAAAATTTAGTTATTTTTAATTTTATATTATTTCCTTTGGTTAAAGCTTTTAAAAAAGAACAAGACTATAAATACTTGATGAACATACTGTCTTCTTTTATTATCTTTCACAAACTCGTGGTGTATTTCTTGAATAATTTTATACGTTTCCTCTTCCTTGGTCACTCGTTCATCTTTTGTTCCATAGTCCCAAATGAAAGATTCAGTCATTCCAAGATGGAAGCACAACACCTGTAATAAAAAAAAAAAAAAAAATCTCTTATGATTTTTCAATAAACATAAAACACAGAATTACAACACGATATTTTTATTCTCTTTACTAATATAAAAAAAAAAATATGCACGTACAGTTATTATCCAAAATAAACTTGTACCTTTTTCTTTGATAATGGATGGGAATATATTAGCGGGTGAACAGGTCCGGTTCTTCTATCACTCATCATATAAAGTCTTTCCCACCTTTCTCTTTGAGACTGAGGAAGCTCCTCTATAATTTCTGTTAAAGGAGCAAAGACAGTTGGTCCAAATATGGGTACACTGACCTACAATTTAATTTAAACATTAAATAAATCAAATTTTTTTTTACAATCCAATTTGTATATGATCATTTAAAACTATTACACATCCTATACTTTAATTGAATTATTAAAAATGAACCAACCATGTGATAGAGTGAATAAGAAAATGGTGCTTCCTGGAAACTTCCATCAATGTGCCATCCTGTTCGCCCAACATCTGAAATACATTATGCATTAGTATATATATATATATATATATATATATATATATATATATATATATATATATATATATATATATATATATATATATATATATATATATATATATATATATATATATATATATATATATATATATATATATATATATATATATATACCAAAGTTAAAAATCAAAGTTATGTACAAAGTTCAAATGTTCAAAAAAAAGATAAATAAATTTGTCACTAGCTTTCGTTTCTTCAACTGAATCACCTTCTTCAAGCGATAGAATAAAAATGAATAAAAATTAATTTTGTAGCTACTATTTTGACGTCAAGGCTACAACCTAAAGTAAAACACCAACTAAGTTATATGTCCTGTTTTTAATTTGAGACAATAATTTTGAACCTGTTACTATTCAAATAGTGTTTGATAATTACATCTTGGTAGGTATTTTACATGAAAGATAAGATTATTGTCTAAAGTATTTATAATTAAAGGAGATTTATATACATTTCTAATAAAAAGATTGGGTAAGTTAGCAAAATGCTTCGCAATATTGAATGCTGTTCAGATGTCAAGAAAATGTCTCCTTCAAAATTTCTGTCTAACACTTCAGCTGCTTATTCTTCATAGGATTGTTATATCAGGGTTGGTTTCACTCATACACTTGTTCTCGAAAAAATAGTCTTGGATTTTTTACCTTTTCAATTCTGCTGTCAATAACTTTCCAATCCCTTTCTGAACATTAAATTATTACATCACTCTCTTTACATGTTGGCTATTACTACAGATACTTCTCTTCCAAACTCTAAGAACTTAATCGCTATGTTTGCTCTTACATGTACTCTACTGGAAAATTATGGATTGTTCTTCATCCTATTTCCATTTCTTTTTGCCTCACATTTCAAATGCTGTGTTGGGTGGCATGTCAGCCTTTGATTTAACTGATTTTGGATTTTTCTCTAATTGGGGGATCTACTGTGGTCCTTTGCCTATCCACCAGACTAAAAAAAAAAAAAAAATATTATAATATATATATATATATATATATATATATATATATATATATATATATATATATATATATATATATATATATATATATATATATATATATATATATATATATATATATATATATTTGATTTGGCATACCATAAAAATCAAAACATTTATAAATTTCTACTCACTGGTGCAACCTTCTGTGCGATCATTGGACACTCTGAAAACATCTGGATGAGGAGATTTTGGATGTTTATAAAAAGTTGAATCAGGTTCTGCAAACCATTTGGCTATTTCGACATGTCTATCTCCACTGATGATTCCTTGGTCCTATATGGCAGACATACTGCATGTGAAATAGTTGTTAAAATAATATCCAACTTTACAATGAAACACTAAATTTTAAATTTTTAAATTACAAAGACTAAAAATATTTAAAATTGTCCTTTTTTTCTTTTTCTATTTTTAAGAATTAACTTCAATATATAAAATAACTTACAAATTTTTTCTTATAAATAAGTTTATTACAAATTTATCTATTTCAATATAAAAACAAAAACATCCCATGACAACAGATAAGTGTCTGATTTCTCATCCCTTATCTCATGAAAATGACTAAAAACTGCAGCATAATAAAATAAATAAGCATTTCAATAAATAAATTGCCTCATGAAATATTAGCTATAAACAAATTTTATTATATATATATATATATATATATATATATATATATATATATATATATATATATATATATATATATATATATATATATATATATATATATATATATATATATATATATATATATATATATATATATATAGTTCTGTATATAGAGTAAAGTCCTAATTAACAAGGTTTTGAATAGCATGTTCCTAAGTAACTCATTTTATAAACTAAATAATTTCTCGAAATACACAAGTATAACCTTGATTATCTAACAGTATTTTTCAAAGAAATAAATTCATAGAAATATATTATTTTTCACACAATTTTATGTATTATCGGATTGTGTCAAAGGTGTTTAATTTTAAATAAACTGTTGGAAATATATTTCATCCACTTTCACTATCATTCATTATATCACTTTTAATTACGCTTAAAAAAATGTTTATGAAATTGAACAGCTGAAAGGTTCTTGAACCAGTTCCTTAGTTACCTATGCATTTCTATGTTCAATTATAGCAAAGTTTTAACAATGAACTTTGATAATAATCATGGTTAATTGTATCTGTATATATGAGTTATTTATTTGGAAAATGAAAAAGGTGTTCCAAAGTTAAATTCACATTTAAAATAACAATGAAACATTCTACGAAATGTTGTGCAACAATAAGTTTCTTCCTTTGATAGAAAGTGCAATGTGGTGCTAAATTTACTATTTTATATATATATATATATATATATATATATATATATATATATATATATATATATATATATATATATATATATATATATATATATATATACCCTTGAAAATCAGCAGTCGGTGTTCAAGGACATCATTTTTAATAGTTTGAATTGCTGGCAAAAAAAACAAAAAAACAAAAAAAAAAAGTGAGGGGAAGAAAATTCAATATGCTCAATAAGTTAATATTTAAGCTAATATTAATACTAATATTTATACTTTATATTTATAATATTTATACTTTCACAACTAAGTACTTTATGAATGAAAATTTAAATTAAAACATTTTAATTTTTAATGTAAATTTTTTTTTAAGTTACCAGGCATAACCCTATTAAAAAAAAAATATTTTATGTTAGCTTAAAATAAATATTTTAACAGAAAAATTATAAGAACAATGATTTAAATATATTCCTACTATAAAAAAAAAATAAAAAAAAAAATCTGATTGAATAGTACCTTTAAGCATTTATAAATAAATTTTCTACCTTGACACGTTTACATTATAACGTTATAGACTTATTTATTTATCACTAACCTTCTTCAGAAACATCCTTCTGTAAATTGATACCATGAACTTCAGCACCTAACTGTATTGGCTTTAATGTATAAAACTTTGAAACTAAACTCCCTGTTGATCTAAATACTGAATTTGACATTTTTTATTTTAATATAACTAAATATATATTTAATAATTAACTAAATATTCATATGCACATATATTAAAATACTATTTATAATATCAGAAGGAACTATATTCCATAAAATCTAAATAAAATATTTATATATATAAATATATATATATATATATATATATATATATATATATATATATATATATATATATATATATATATATATATATATATATATATATATATATATATATATATATATATATAATAATAAAGCTCATACTTCCATAGGGCATTGCCCTACTATTTGAAGAAAGAAATTTCAAGGAGTTTCTTCCTAAGATCCATGTAAGGGATCAAACTAGTCTCTAGCTTCAAGTTCAAATATACAAGTCAATAACTATTATATCATTATGCCACAATACTTAAGGTAAACTTTCATCCTCTTCTTATCTGGGAACGAATATGATAATTGATATATATAAAATAAATAAAAATGAGATGGAAGGCTTATCTGAGATAGTAATAACCCAATCTGATTCGAAAGGAGTATTTTGCAAGAGGATTGAAGGCAAACTTTTACAATACATCAATGATTACTTACAGAAGTAAGTAGTAACAACTAACAAACGTCTTTATACATAACGTTCCCATTCCCGATTCGTTGCAATGAAAATTAAAAGAAATTTTAGGATGCAAATCTAAACTAAATTTTTATCAGATCATGATTTGAAGGTCTTGATTCTTGGGGTATTTCTCTTAAAAAGTTGTAAAAATCTTTTTAGTGAAATCAAAGTAAACTTTGGTGAAATGCACCCAAGATTTTTAAAAGACATTTGGGATTTTTGAAGAGAAGTGTTCTAGAAATAAGGGGTTTGTTCCATGTTCAAGATTAATTCTTTGTAGAAGTTGAAGATTCTTCAAACTAAGAGCTTCACGAATCATGTTCCATGAATCCTGCTACAACAATATTCTGATCGCTGCAGCAATCTTGAATGGTCATGTAATGTTAACAAGCATCGAAGAGTTAGGCCAAGACCTTCTTTATAATAAATTTTTAGTAATATTGATTATTTTAGTTAACTGATTAATTAAATTATATTTTGATATATATTTAGTTCAGTTGTTATTTGTTTCAGTGATGTTCCACGAAAATTAAGATTTTTAAAGATTTTCGATGCAGTTTTTTAAAATCTTGCTGTAGCAGGATGTAAAGGCAGATTTTCGAGAAGACTCTTGAATTAAGATCTTTAAATCCGGATTTAGTAATCTTTCAGTTAGTCGCAGCAAGATTTGCACTCTAAATTTCAACCTTAATAATTGGATTCTATATTATTATTATTAATTATTATTATTATTATTTTATTATATAAAAATTAAAAGTAAAATTTTCACTAAATTTCAAACGTTAAATCAAAAAAAAAAACGAAAAAAAAAAAAACATATATATAATATATATTATATATTATATATATATATATATATATATATATATATATATATATATATATATATATATATATATATATATATATATATATATATATCTCAAGACTTAAAAGCTTTCAGTGCTAGATTTAAACTCGTGCTACCCGTTTCTTTATCTAGCTCCTGCGTGCTAACTCTTTTCTTGATATAGCCTCTCAAAATTTCAAAATTTGAGAGGCTATAATTTCAAAAAACAAATAGTGCTGTGTAAATTATTTGAGAAAAAGTTGTAGCTTTGTACCTTTAAACATCAGCCAAAAATTAAAAGTTGCAAGTTTGTTTTTTTTTTTTTTTTTTTTTTTTTTTTTTTTAAATTTTCAAAAAAAGTCGGACATTCAAGGGCATATAACTTTTTTTCCCTAAAGCAGATATCAAAAATCTGTTGCTATCTTTTCTAGCTATTGGAACTGTGAATATACAGTTCAATTTTCAGATCATTTGAACCAGTGGATTTTTCTCTCTATTCACTTTATTCAAGGGTAGATTTTCTGGGAAACAGACAAACCAATAAAGATACAGAAAAAATTTCAAAAATCGACTATTTCTTAGATTGTTGAATTACGTAGACCCTGCAAATTTCATAAAAATTAGTCAAATATTAAAACTTTTTTTTAAGGCACATGTCATGGTAATCTTCAAACAATACCTATGTTATCTCTTCAACTAAGCTGCATAACATGATTTCCAGAAATATCTTTATCTAATTATGATGAACTAGATAAGTCCAACACTTGGAGTTAAACGCAACCGCCAGCAGTCTCCATACAATACTAGCTGATGGGAGACAATCTTCATGTGCTTGTTACTCCAATTCTACAGAACACCGACTCCTAACACCCATTGCATCTTTCCCTGCTCAATATACCTGTCTATAGAAAAAAAAAACTACATTACTGCCATATTTTTTACTCACTGTTATCCCTTCACTTTCTTAATAAAATGCGTACAAACACAAATAACTTTTAACTTCCCTTAATAACACCAATCATCCAGTGGTCAAACTGACACTGGAGTGACAGCCCTGACAAATCTCTGAAATTATGGCTCTCTCCAACAATGTAAACCTATATTTAACAAAGGAAACAAATCTCATATATTTTATTATCTACACAGGGACTATTTTGAACAAGAATGTAAGATAATTAATTAATTAGACATTTTACAAGTTTAAATTTCTTTATTGAGACATTGATATTAATATAGGCTATTGAAAGTTTAACCAAAATCTACAGCAATTTTATTATAATAATAATAATAATAATAATAATGTAAGAATAACAGTTATAACAATTATAATAAAATTAATTGAAATAATGAGGACACTAAAACTTCAAAATAACAAAATATAGTAAGTGAAAATTAACATTAAGTATGTTTCACTAAAACAATAATTGTTATTCAAAAGTAATTCCAAATTACATGTATGAAAGTAAAAATATACAATAAAATGAATGCTTCACTATTTATATATATATATATATATATATATATATATATATATATATATATATATATATATATATATATATATATATATATATATATATATATATATATATATATATATATATATATATATATATATATATATATATATATATGAATTATATTTGAAGTATACAGTATTTACAAATTTTTAGTTTTTTTAGCTTACTAAATGATCTTTTTATTTTTAGAATAATTAGAGTTTGATTATCATTAAATCCACAGGAACCTATAAAGTTACCAAAACAGATCTCAATTGTATCTTGACATAATCGGAGAGTATAGGCAGACCTCAGTTTAAAATTTGCAATTAATTCTTGATGAAGAATTTTGACACCATTTTGAATCCATCCATCTTTAAATTTAAAGTGTGCTGTTCCTTCACGCTGTCATTCTATGTTTCTGTAAATTTTCAATTCTTGTACCCAACATACCAAACAGTTAGATAATTCCATCCAACACTATCTCTACGAAGTTCTTCATGAAATGGAGATCTGTTTCTCTGTGAATCGAAAAAAAAGATTCATTAAAATCAAACCTAAATATTTTTGTTTAATACTATTAGATTCTTAAATTAAAGACAATTTGTAAATTCAAAAAAGGATGACATCATATTATACTTCTACATTCAAAGTGAATAAAGTATATTAGTAATGTATTATAAAAATGATTTTAAAAATATTTTCTATATTTAAATAGGTATAAATGTTAATATTTAGATTTTCTTTTTTAAACTTACAACACTATTTAAGACACTTATTTAAGTTACACTACTATTGTTTAACAGCATGGAATCTATAAAAATTGCACAAAGTAAAATCAGTTATTAAAGTTCTGAGAAAAAAGATTTGAAATTAGAAATAATAATAATAATAATAATAATAATAATAATAATAATAATAATAATAATAATAATAATAATAATAATAATAATAATAATAATAATAATAATAAAATAATAAAAAAAAAAAAAAAAAAAAAAAAAAAAAAAAAAAAAAAAATATATATATAATAATAATATATATATATATATATATATATATATATATATATATATATATATATATATATATATATATATATATATATATATATATATATATATATATATATATATATATATATATATATATATATACTTACTTTGATTATAATATAAATTATCACAGGAACAGTCTTTCTGATCTTTAAGTCTTTCATAACTTTCAAAATTATTCTTGCTCAAATTAAATTTTTCTTCAATAAATGAGGTTATCGGTACTAATGAACTTAAAATTGTTTTTTTGTGCCGCTTTAATGGGTCACAGCATTTCTTTTTGTAATTCTTAAACATTGTAAAGAGTCTGGAGAAAAAGAAAAAAATTTATAAATGGCAGCTGGGCCAGAACTTCAAATCTAAATATAGTTTAGAGATGCAAAAGTTTTACAACATAAATCATATCTCTTCTAAGAAAATTCCTTTCTAAAGAAAGTATACCTGTTTACTTCAATCTCACTTCATATTTCTTACTTTCAATACCACAATTAATTATTGTATCATGCTCTGTACTCTCAAATATTTTTTAATGTACTTTTGAAGGTAATTTGTTCAAATTTCTGTGCAGTATTCAATTAACAGTCAAACAAATATTGTAAGGCTTGAATTTTTAATTTCTTTACCCTTGTAAACAATATTAAAATTTATAAATGTTGTGTATAATTGTCGTTTATATTCAGGATCATATTTAAGCTCTTTCTCTAACAGCTAAAAAATGGAAGGAATGTTACTTATGGTACTCTGACATAGGTAAAAAAATTTCTGTGCAAGTTTTAAGTATGTAATTATTGATGAATACTAAATATGTAAAGTATACCAATCTGAATATATTTTTTTTTAAAGTTTCACTTTCCCTTCTAGAAAGATACAGGATATTCTGGATAATGAGAGATACCTTGGCAAAAAATTAATTTTAAATGATGGCAAAAAATTTTAATGTTTTTTTTTTTTTTTTTTTTTAAAGTAAATATTTTTTTTTAAAAATAATTATTTAAAAATTTTCTTTTAAAAGATAAATTACTGATCTACATTTTATGCTCATTGTATAAGTGATAACTTCAAAGGTATTGTAAAAATTTTTTATAATACTATCAAATATCAATTAAATATTTCCAAATTAAAAATATAAACTACTAAAACTTTACCCTTCTTTGAATGTCTCAAATTCATTTAAATTGAAAATTTTATATATATATATATATATATATATATATATATATATATATATATATATATATATATATATATATATATATATATATATATATATATATATATATATATATATATATATATATATATATAAATTTTAATGCATGGCAATATATCAATGGACATGGTGGAAAGTGGTGATGTCAGGGTTCTGTGCTGAATTTATTTCTATTCCTAATCTATAATAAAAATTTTGATAGTGGAACAAAAGGTTTTCTAAATTTTCCAGTAACATTAAGTTGTCAACCTTGTTAAATAAAACTAAGCAACATTCTGACAAACATCAATATTTTATATATATATATATATATATATATATATATATATATATATATATATATATATATATATATATATATATATATATATATATATATATATATATACAATATTACCTAACCTAACGGGTTTAGTCTCAATTTCACTCCTACCTATCATTACATATATCACAGAGAAGCAATATAAAACATTGATGAAAAAATTACATAAATAACACAAAAATATAACCTTCAAGTTGCAATTATTTATGTAAAATCTTTCAAATTCATAACTCTATGAAGCAGGGAATTTTTAGAATATTAACATACCAGATTTAATTAAAACTTACTTAAATAATTTTAATTTACTAATTAATCTATATAAATATTGACATCACTCAATATTTATATTTAAAAAAAAAAAAAAAAAAACAATCAAGTTAGTGTCTGAAAGAACATATTTTGGTCATTATGTGTCTCACATTTCCTTTTTAATGTACTTTTTACACTGTTTTATGCAAAAAATTGTGTAGAAGACAACTAAACATTACTGACATACAATGGGTATGGCTATTTGCAATTGCATGCTTAGGTCATTGTCACTCCATCCTTGAATATGACTTTGCCCATAAGTGGTGGTGATGTGTGAAAAAAAAAAACCATTGTGTAAGTTGGTTAATATAATATAATAAACAAATTGACAGGTAATATGAAACCCACAAGTGCACATAAAACTATGGAATTTCATTCATTTCAAGAAATATTTACTGGAATTTTCTAAATAAATAAAAGTTTGTAATTGCTTAGTTCATGGTATATAATGAATTTTTTTTTTAAACTATAACATCTGTGAACATAAATTGAATGCAGATCAATTAAGCAGGTCCTAATGAGAGACAAAAACCAACTAGACAAATTCATGGCATACATATGTATATTTATGGAGGGCTTTGTTCCCCATACCTCGACCTGTGAATGGTAGGGAAATACAAAAATATTCTTCATCAATATTGTTGGTAATATTTTGTTTTATTTTTTTACGGTAATAATTTGATCCAGCACAATCTCTGTATTTTCAGTATATTGGAAATAGTCAAAATATGAGATGCATTCTAAACACGTCTGTCAAGTTAGCAAAAGACTTTAGCTAAAGATTTTTTTTTAAGGACAAACTTCAGAGGACAAATAGGATGGACAACCTCAGTGTAAAAATAAATAAATAAATATAGTGAAAACACAGAGAGATTGTATAGGATCAAATAATTACCGTATTTATTTTTTGGAGGTCTACAGGCTTTATTAGGACTTTTTTTAATTGAAATGTGTTTAATTTGAATTCATAGCCATTATGGTTTAAAAAAATCATTTCCTACCATGAACTAAACAATTATCAAAAACTTTGATAAAAATAGGTAAACATTGGAATACCAGTTTAAAAGTATTAATAAATTTTGGGGGTATATGTATGTATGAAGATCAATATTGATATCAATATTGACATTATTAATTATCAATATGCACAGAAAGAGTAATTCATAACCAGTCACAGATCTAGAGCAATGAGCTAGGATTTAGAAAGTCATTGATATGCCCATGTAACCATTTACTGTCCTTATTCACTAATTGATATTTAAAATAAAAAATAGTAATCAACTTGCTATGTGGAAATGACTCCAAATATCAAGATCTTTTTTTTTTTGAAAAGTGCTCACTAAAACAATTCATTGTCTTAGTCTGTGCTCAAGCCTATGCAAAAACTTAAGTATATATATATATATATATATATATATATATATATATATATATATATATATATATATATATATATATATATATATATATATATATATATATATATATATATATATATAGTAAAATGGGGTAATTTTTAACAAGTAATTAGACTCTTAAAAACTGACATATTACAATCAAATTTTAAAGGCGATTTTGAAATTGATGGCAGCTGAAATAGTACAATTTTTAAACTGGTAATGACAAGGAACACATGGAACCATAATTTCTTAAAATAAAAAATCACTATTTCATCTGTCTAGTATGTCTAGGGGACCCATATGTTAGAGAATTAGGTCTAGGCAATATCAAAATTGTCTTCTAATTTGAGGATATTTTTTTAAACTTAGTAAACACAATACAATTATTGATGTTCAAGTCACAAATAAATGTATTAAGATATTTTAGAAAGAAAAAAATGGTCATTTAATGATTATTTTTAACATTTTCCAGATTGAATGGGACAGCTTTGGCACGGCAAGCATTTTGAACTGTTTTTACACTCGAATCATTATTAAATATTAATATAATTAATATAAATAATTAAATCTAGAATAAGCGAATGAATTTAGTGAAAAAAAAATTAATTTTATGTAAAAATAAAGCCCGTATTTGACACATAACTCGGAAAGAATCTAATATAGGGGGTCCTAGGTTTCATTTTCATTGACCATTTTAGTTCCAGAAAAATCCGCAGCAAGTAGACACTTCAATGAACGTAACGAAAGTGTTTTATAAATGAAATATGCACGTTTGCGTAGACTCTTTATTTAGATTGTGATGGAAGAGGAACTTTAAATAACTGTACTAAATATTTAGATCTATCTTCTTCTAAACTATATTAATAGTTTTTTTTTTTTTAATTTTTTTCTTTTTTCAAGAAAAAATTTGAGTGATTATACCTTTCTTTCCAGATGTGATATCAAACATGTTTCCACTTAATGCAATAAATTGGGGCTAAGATTGTTCAGGGAAATTTTCAGCTCATGTGGACCACTTTTTTGAATGACCCTGCTATTCATTTTTTTTTTTTTTTTAACTTTGACCCCAAATAACTTTCAAACAAAAATGCTAGAAATGGAGTTTTTTCAAGGGAAAAAAGCTATACACACTGAAAATTTTAGCTCAATCCGTCAAAAAAAAAAAAAAAAATTTACATAGGAAAATAGAGACAGAAGCCACAAGGGCCTATCGAGACTGTCCCAGTCCAAACAAAAAACAATACTAGTACATGCAGAAAAGACTAGGTATATCCCATCCTAGTTATCAGTTCATTCATGCATAGATAAAAGTAAAACTAAACCCCATTACACATGCAATACTCAATGAACCATCACCCACTACAAAAAACTGCCGTTAGGCTTAGTCATAGGTTGATCTGTTGATCCAAAAATTCATATATACCCGCCTAATTTGGCTTAGTCAGATTGTTCTATATAATACCCAAACCATCCATATATCTATCTAGCCCCTTTTTAAATTTGACAAGAGAATCACAGTCAACAATCTCTTGTGGCAAGTCATTCCAAAAATTAACAACTCTATTACTGAAACAGTATTTTCTTAGATCGAGATGGCATGGCTTCTTTTTAATTTTCTTATTATGTCCTCTAGTTACTCTTCCACGGTCCACTATAAAGTATTTTTCAATCTCTGTATTACTGTCAGATGCAAATATTTTGTAAACTTGTATCATATCCCCTCTGAGAAATCTCCTTTCAAC